>VHKM01001200.1:0-192500 GCA_007210695.1 Neogobius melanostomus
AGGAGAGACAATTAATGTTAATGCAGTTCACAAAAACCTTGTCGTAAAGACCAAAACCTCTGCAAATAAATATCTGGAAAACGCGCCATTACTGGAATTACATGATCCAAAATCTAAGCTATATCAAAATGGACTCAAACGAACAAACACATATAATATAAACACCCAATGTTTCCAAAGACAACACACCAATATTTACAAAAATTCATGATTACCGCCAACTATAAAATGTTATATACAGTTTTGACAAAGGGTCAAACCCTGATGGCTCAATAATCAAGAGAGAATGACTGGTAAGAGGCCATGATGAAAAGGCCAATTGGGAACAGACAAAGTTGTAAGAGACACAAGACAAGTATATGTAAGGGATCAATGGATGAGCCGACAATTAAACAAGCTGTCCATTTTAACTATAAAATAAATCTAATCTTAAAAAATTTCCCCCTAAAAGAACAAACTATCCCTTCATGGTCCTAAAGTATGTTGGCACGACTGAACAGTCAACGTCATACTCACTAGAATTTGGATAGAATGATCAATTAATGTCCCTCTCTCAGTTGTGGGGATGTGACGTATGAAACATAAACCTCTTTCTACTAAAATTGCATGGACTTGTAGATTCTAGTCTTCATTTTTAACTCCATCCACAGCACAGTTGGCACAATGTGAAGCTCGCCAATTCAATAAACCTGTCCAAGTTATCTTTGAATAGAGACATGGGAATAAGACGTGGTCTGTAAACTACTGCTATGATATTTTGGTGTCTGCAATAATAATTAACTAAACACTTCCAAATCGGAAATCTCTATGTGATTTCATAGTTACGGTTTTCCTCACAGTACATGCCATCCCCTACCGTACTGTTGCACACAAACTAACCCAGCGCTGTGTGGTTACGGTGTGGTACGAGATACTTACGGGGGACGACTGTGGAAGTTATAACCTTCCAATTTGACAACGATCAAAGATGGTTACATAACCATGTCTCTACCACCAGCCAATACGTTGGCTGCAAAGCTGTTGCGTGAAGCTAAGTCAGCACCTGTCGGGCTTACATCCCTGTACATTCATTAAAAATACTGTCAAAACATGTGCCTCTTGTCTGTGCCAGGGCAAATGTCGAGCCACGGAAGGCGATGGCGGTTCTCGAACGCGGGCTTTAAGGCTTTAATGTTGCCCTTGCTAAATGGCCTTTTCCGAAAAGTCTTTGATTACAAGACCTCTAGACTTCGGACGCGACTTAAGGCACCATACGCCTACCGGGGCTAAATATTTTCTTCAGGACAACAGCTTCTTCTACAGTTATCCCTTGACTTCATTGTATTGTACAGGCCCACGGAGTTTAAGCGGAAATGGTCTACGCCTTCGCCGCGGTTTTTATTACCTGTCTTCAGCTGGTTCTATGCGGGTAAACCAGTTCAAGGTCTGCAGGTGGTACGGGTCATTGCTTCCTTCTTCTTCGCGCCCACTCTTTCGTATAAAATTCACGTAAATAGCTAAAGGGAAACCTTTTGTTTCTGCGGATTTTCGGACTATATGTGTCTACTGCCACATACCCCATTTACTAGACCGTCAGAAGATCTATGTTTTTACAAAGCACACGCTTGTGCATTAACGCCGATATGCGTGTCTCGCCAAACTGGGTTTTTGGACTTTTTGTTGAGACACAGATGACCAGGAGTTCCTTCATTTTACCTGAGCCCTTATCGATCCCAAATCACACGCATCAATGGTCATCACCTCCCCTGAACAAACGTGTTAAGTTTTCTTAATTATATTCCAAAACATTTACCTTTCTCCGCGAAAAAGATGCAATTACGTCGGGCTCTTCGCCTGTTTTCACGACGCTTGAATATGTCTATGTCGCGTTTGGAGCATGGGTGTTCCCTCTCGTACGCACTCTTAACCGGTTTAAGAGGTCCGCGAAAGTACATCTGTTGTCTAAACAACAGTTTTTAATTCGGCTACTTTAAATAAATCGGTTGAAAACAACGCCACTTTTTAGTCTTCATACGAACCTTCCCCAAACAGGAGCTAACTATAAAATCCCCAACGCAATCACGCAATGTTTCCAAATCTAATCTTCTTATCCGTCTGTTTATTTGACCCACCCGACCCTCAATCCATCAAACACCCTTTCTGTCCAACCATCGAATATTTCGTCGTTACAAACAATCTTGAACATCCATGTATTAGCTCGCGTTTGTACTTAAAACTTTTCTTCTCCGGGTTATCATAGTTTTCTGGAGGATAACAGGAATACAAAAACGTCGAGTGGATGTCGCCAGCCCCTTTGTAAATTATACGCTGCTATCCCGGTCGGAGCCGTTAATAAAACGCTGATGTTATCGGGACTGTGGCAAATTGGAGCCAATAACCGCGACGCTTCGCTACTGAATAGCCCTAATCAGGTGACTCTTCCGGTGCCAGCTCCACCTGATATAAATACATGCAATGGCTCAGGGTTGTTTACCAGCAACCTTGTCTAAGCACCATTGCCGTATCTTTGCTAAAAATGGGACAGCTGTTGCTCATTTCAGGTCTGTCGCACAAGTTGCAAGACCTCTTGGACGACTCATAACATTTGTCCTCTCAATGGACAATGTCCTCGTTCTTACAGCTAAGTCCAGGGATGGGCTCTGCCTTCATGCTCAGAGAGGACTCCTGCAACATCTCCCTAAAACTCCTCCTTCGACTCCAAACCTTTTCAACTTTCCAACTCTGGGCCAGAGATCGGCCCAGCCTCTTCCAAAAGCTCCTTCACTGTCCATTGCCTCTTGGAATCTCATCTAGATCTCAGCCCCACTTCAAAAACGGAACACCTATTTAGCGATCAACGATCGACTTAACCAGAATGCACCGACCGTGCACTTAAAGCACACTTCCCATTTTCATAAAATCCTTATATGTTTCGTATGCTAGCGGCTTAAGGTCGGCTTCATCGCGATCAGTAAGAATAAGAAGGAGCTTAGATGGAATAACTCTGGAATCTTTTGTCTCTGAAAACCGGGCATATCTAACAATTGCGGGCTTTTGGATCCGCTCCCGTTTAGCGACTGCACCTAAAGGATTCTTGTAAAGGAATAGCTTTTCTACATGTATCTGTTTGATAAGTACACGCGTATCAGATACAAAAGCGATGCACATATATTAAAGTCTATTCATGTCTACTCTTAAAGGATTATAATGTTGGTCTCAAATATCTCCGAAGCCGAATCACCATCTAGCTGACTGATAGGTTTGCTCAAATTCTAACAATGTTGTTTCCGTCGGAATGAATTTACTTTACGTGGCAGAATTCCTTCAAGATGCATGTTTGTTAACGCTAAAACAGCTTCCTTGCGCGGAGGAGACATCACGATTATGCCAAATAAACGCGCCCTAACTTTTTCACATGCCTCTTTACACTAACATTATCTTTGAGCTTCTTTTTGGGCAGGCACCAAGAGCAAAACCCATCTCCCTCTCCGCCTTAGAATATATGAAATGATATTAAACTATGCACGCCCACGCAATCTAAACAAACTGATTCATATTCGCATCCCAAGCATCAAACAATTTCGCTTTAATTATTAATCCAGACTTCCCTTAACCCGCCGTTTAAAACTACATGAGTGGACGCCTAAAGCCTTTGGTACACATTTCAAATGTCTTCCTGTGTTAACCGGCGCTTTTCAAACGTGCTCCACACTATTCAATGGGAAACATTCTCATCTACGACAGCATTTTTAAGTGCATCATTAAACGCGCAGCTGCTTCCTCTTTAGAACATTATCGGTTCGCGCTCCGGATCTGTTTTTATAACGTTACGCAGACGGAGGGACGTGGGAAATAAAGCGACCACTTCTTTTTACCCTTTACATGTTTTTGCAGTGACGCTTTGAATGCTGCTGCACTGAGTAACTTTTTCCATTTTAAGCTGGATCAGAGGGTAATTCACAACTTAGTATTTATTCAATAAACTCATTACCTCCTCGTCTGTTATTAACTCGGCTTAGGGCATTTCGAACCCCAATATAAACAATGCACATGGGGCTTCCGCGCTGCTGAAAACTCTACACGATTAAAAGGTCCTATAATTTCACCTATCGGGTGAGCCGGACTTAGGACTGTATTTTGGATTTGTGCCACCGCTGGATCAACTACGGGCAAATTGTGGGGGTGGCGACGCTAAAAAGATCCATCTGTCTGCCCAATAAATCCTCTACCTCTCTGGTACTACCTTCTATCTTCAAACGCGCTCAGGACATTTCGCCAACGCAGATGTCTGCCGGAACTAAATAACAGAACCACGTTGGATACGGCTGGCGCACCCATCGCGATTTAAGTCTTTTGTGTGGTAGACAGAAGGGTGCCCTATTAGGCTTCAAAAAACCGATAAACCACTATCAAACTGTAATAATTTTCCAAAGATTCTTCTCTGCCACGCATTATCCGAACCCTGACCGCAGTCCCTTTCGCAAAGCTATGGGAACCTTCGATACAACCTTGCTCTACTTCCAACATTACAGGCCATAAATAGAATTTAAGATTCGCGCAAACTCGACGGTCCCCGTGCATAAATCTGTTAATGAAATACCGGCACACAGTAATACGAACGGCCTAGGGGTTGTGAAACGTATTACGCCAAGGGGAACTCTTTTGTGGAAGCATTTAGCTCATTTTCCTTATCAGTGAACAACTAACGGATGTTCCCTCGGCCGGAGCCAAAATTCCAGTACACCCTGGAAGTAGTGGTCAAGAGCCTCCTTGATGCATATTCTGCAGGCATAAGAAAGTGTCCTGAACATACAATGCGCTGTCGGTCTCATGGAGATCTATCATCTAAATCTTCATCCTCTCCCTGCACGTGCTGTCCTTGTGCCTCCTGTCCCTGTTGCCTCCTGTCCTGCCTGTCCCTTCGCCGCTGTCCCTTCGCCGCCCGCCCTTCGCTGCCCGCCCCTTCGCCCCTGTCTTTGTGTGCCCGCCCCTTCACCCCTGTCTTGTGCTGCCTGTCCCTCTTCTGTCCCTCCACCCCCCCTGTCCCTGTGCAGCCCCTGTCTGCCCCTGCGCCAGCTGTCCCTGCGCAGTTCTGTCCCTGCGCAGTCTGTCCCACCTGAAGCATTCATTGCATTTAGATCTTTTAAAGCTGAATTCCCAATATGTACAATAGGCAGGCTCGGCCCCATCTGTCCTCTGCCTCGTCCCTGCGCCTCCAGTCCCCTCTGCTCCTGTCCCTCGCCTCCTGTCCCTGCGCCGGTGGGTCCCTGCTCCATCGATGTCCTGCTCCCGTATTCCATAGCATCCTCTTTCCTTCCTGATGAACTCATTAACCCACTCTTCATCAAAACTCTATGTCAATAATGCTGGTTGTCTTTGCTTTAGAAACGCGATTTGCGCGCTTATCCGACCCGCTGTCGAACGTATTGATATTTCTAATGGCCTTTTGTAAGTTAGTTTTCGCTTTTAATTTCACAGGTAATACCATCCGTCCATGCTACGACCGGGTAACAGCTTAGTGGTATCATAATATTTAGAAAGCACGCAGGTTGCGGACATGATTCCCCTAAATGACCCCCTTAGCGGCGTACATCTGCATAAATACGTGGTGGTGTGGAGTGCCACTAAATGTGTTCGACAGTGTTCAAACACGCGAGTTCTGGAGGAAATATATCTAACTGTAAATTGTTCATTGGCTTCAGTGGGCATTTGACTCTTTTGACTTTAGAGTTACAAGTTTGTAGCAGATCCACAAACTCCCTCTACAATCAGCAGCGGACCACGGCGACGGACAACTCTACTGAGATTTGTAATAAGCGTCGAGCTTACAAGCCTGAGCAACCAGCAGCACATTTTAGGATCAGCCATGTAAAATATCCTTCTACAAGTAAGACCTTGGTGATAAATAATAAACTTATAGCACACGCAACAAATGTGTTCAGGACCGTGTTCACTCTCCCTTCCAAAACCGCTTCCTTAACCAAATCAAAATTATCATGCCAATTGGTTGCTTAATTTGCCTTTTACGATTTCTGTAAGCAACACGAGTTGCGTTTTGTATTGATTCAGTCTTTGTGGTATTTTCACTTTACTTATAGGTTTTTACTTTCTTGCTATGTTTGGGATCTCTTTGTATTTTGTTTACTGGCGGCCCTAACATCTTGGTTTGTGCTTTAAGTTATTCATCATACTTTTTTAATGCTAGCTGCCCGGAAGTTTTGTCTATAGTCTACATCCTTGTTGTATTTAGTTGCGTCATGCCTTTTTCTTTTGTCTATACTTTACATTTCACTTATATTTAAGTTCTATTTGCTGCCTGATTGCCACCTTTATCTTCTCCTCTTATAGTGTACATTGGGCCTTATATTTAATATTGACTGCGGCCTTCTTTCCTGGCCCATAAAAATCTACATTGTCTCTATATTTAAGATTGACTGCAGCCTTCTTTCCCTGTCTAACATCACGATTTCTCTATATTTAAGATGGATTGCAGCCTTCTTTCCCTGTCTAATAATCTACATTGTCTCTATATTTAAGATTGACTGCAGCCTTTCTTTTCCCTGTCTATAATCTACATTTTCTCTATATTTAAGTTGACTGCAGCGCTGCTTGCAGCCTCTCTTTCCCTGTCTATAATCTACATTTTTCTCTATATTGAAGTTTTTCTCAAGCTTTTTCCTGTCTATAATCTACTTTTCTCTATATTTAAGTTTTTCTGCAGCCTTTTTTTTCCCTGTCTTAATTACATTTTCCCTATATTCTGACTTCTCAATGTTTTCACGCAGTCTATCTTTAATTGTGGCATATTTGTTTTTTTAAATGTTTATGCTTTTTGTTTTGAACTCTTGTGATTTCTTTACATTGTACATTATTGTTTCCGTTTTTGGACTAACTAATGATTGGGGCATCTCTCCTGTCTAGCACTGTATTGTAAACCCATAAGAATAGAAACTATTAATTTGGCAGCTTCCGGTAACATTATGGTTTACAGGGTTTTTAACGCAAGTTACAGTTTCATAATGATTTGTTAATATTTTCTGATAGTATGTGCTAGTAGAAAAGGCCTGTAGTACAACCATCATTTAAGCCAACGGTCCACTGAAACTATATATATCTACACATAAATAGATCTGCATGTTGCTTGAATCTCTACCTCGGTGGCCCCGGTATTATTCTATGCATATTTTGTGTCGTTAATATACTGAGCACATTAGAGGACCATCGCGCAAAAAGACTTTTATCTTTGATGCATTATTTTAAGATGTTTAACGACCGCACATGTCTAATTTTCCTATGATGTTCTGTGTGCCACTAACAGCCTGTGAAATCGATCGAAAGAAACACGTTTACCTCTCGCAACGTTTTATCATTGTACACGGCACATCTAACTTGAACGGTGTTCAAAGACCTGTTGTTTCTGGCTCTGCTTACAGCGGTCTCTACATAGTCATTTTTAGGTTCGATACACAGTGCCCTACAAACATTTTCCTGAGAGGAGTAAAACCAAAAGCATCCTCTGTGGCACCGTGGGTACACACAAATTCCCACCTCCTATCACATTCACGATCATGTTTTGTCTTTTTAGGTTGTGTGTGTGTTTGGGAACAAACGACTTTGCTTTAAACTGCCCTTTTACGCTTTGGCCTTTGGTCAGAAGGTCAAGCTTCTGAGGGGAAATGGACCTCAGCGCTTCCACACTTCAGACCAACCACCCACGACAACAACGCCTTGAATCTTCAAACAATTATATGCAACTTCCATAACACTCAGCTAACGCGGCAAATGAGCATACAAATCATCCGGGCTGCTTAAAGTAAACTCTTACACTTTTTACCATCAGGGTCAACCATCCCAGTCGCTACTCGACTGTGTGGTCCACACCGCGTATTCTACCGCTGTCTTTAATGACTGCAACAAGTTGTTGCCACACATTTTCAGTAGACATGCATGATACTGTGCAACATCTTGTCGGTAAACCATCATCTAAGGAACCCAAGACCGGAAACAATTAACTCGTGCTCTACTACATTTGAGCCCAGCAACCGGCGGACTGAACTCAAACTTAACGGTTTTGACATCAATAACTGACTCTCTTGGGCAAGTCTCTGAGGTAGTAAGAACTCATGCCATGAGTTCAGTCGTTATCCCTAAGCTCTGTGTAAATAGCATCACCTATCGATAAAAGTCCTGTCTAAATCCTGCTTGCTGCCACGAAACACACTGGACAAGTGTGCCTAGCTATGCCACCAGAGCTATGCTGCCAACTTGCACCCCTCCATACGGGAACCTGCATCACCCTGATGAAACTACCCCTAATACAAATCGGAATACCCAATTGAACACTATCCTCCTAACAATATCGCACACACAAATACCAAGTCACGTTACATTCACGATTCCTGTTTTTTCTCTCGTGGGTGTTCTTAGAACGGACAACTTAGCTTTAACTGCCCTTTTTCGCTTTGGCGCTTTGGTCGACATGTTCAAGCTTCTGATGGCAAAAATGACCTTCAAGCGCTTGCACACGTAGACAACCACACGACAACAACGCCTTGTTGATCTCAAACAACTTATATGAACTTCATAACACTCAGCTAACGCCCGCAAAAATGAGCATTACAAATCATTCCAGGCGCTTAAAGTTAAACTACTACCCACTTTACATCAGGGTCAACATCCAGTCGCACTACGACACTGTGCGAGTCCACACCGCGTAATCTACGCTGTCTTTAATACTGCACAGTGTTGCCACCACATTGTCAGTTAGACCTGCATCTAGTGTGCCACACATCTGTCGTAAACCATCATCTAAGGTCCCACAAGGAACCGGAACAATAAAGCTCACTCTCTACTACATTGGCGCCCCAGCACCGGCTGACTGAACTCAAACTCAAACGGTTGACTCATAAACTGACTCTTTTGGGGCAAGTCTGAAGGTAGTTAAGAATTCATGCCATGAGTCAGGTCGTTATCCCATAACATCTGTGTTAAATAGCATCACCTATCGAAAAGTCCTGTCTAAATCTGCTGCTTGCCACAAAAACACACTGGACACAGGTGTGCCTAGCTTAATGCCACAGAGCTATGGCCTGCCACACTGCAACCCCTCCATACGGGAACCTGCTATCACCCTTGATGAAAACTTACCCCTAAACACAAGTCGGAATATCAACTGGAACACTATCCTCCATAACAAATCAGCACACGTTATAACAGGGATATCAACTTCTCATCTCTAACATCGCTACTACCAACGTGATAAGGTTTCACTATCACTAACATCTATTCAGCTGTGCACAAACAAAGCAAGACTTAATCTCTGTCCCCTGGCGTCAGAGCGCTCTCCTCGCTCGACAGGTGGTGAATGCTGCGACGTGAGAAGGCTGCTGGCTGAAGAGGGCTGTGTCCTTTCATCTACAAGTCACAAAGAAAAAACACATAACCATTAGACACTCTCAAATTAACTTATCTCACTCTGTTCAGTTGTGCTGGTGTGAAAATTATACATAAATTAAAAATCACATTCAGCTCACCTGCGTCTATGAGCACACTGGGGCTTCGGGGGAACTGGTGAGTGATGCTCCTGGAATCACCCCCACATCGACGACGAACTGCAGCTGATTAAGAATAATGTGTTATGATACTATTTCATGAACAGATCACTAGAAGGTCAATTAATAAATTAACACACACCTCGTCCTCAGGAAGCTGTCCAGGATGGACCACGCTGTCGGTGACGTTTGCCTGGTGTCACCTCCACGACAGCTGCGCACCTATTAGGCACATTTGTTTAATAATCAAAGAAGTTTTTTTCCGTGTAAAACGATTATTCAAGCCTCTTTTAATGCACTGGACCTGGTCCTCTCCATTGAAGAACACGAGCTGGCAGATGAGCCGGGTTCACGCCAGCAACCTTCTTGTGCTGCCCGCGCCTACAATAAACAAAATAACAAATAAGCCTTAATTTCTTCTAGAATTGTTTAAAAGAGCACAGTCTTAAAAACCACACCTGGCCGCGTGGCGGCGTCTCTTTGGGCAGCACGCTTGCGAGGCCTTCGCCTGAGACGTCTAAAAACAAAGCAACAGACCTCCGTGTTATCTTTACCAGTCAGAAACTTGATTAAACCAACCACATTTCACATGAGATCTGATGGCTTACCTCTTTCCCGAAGAAGGGCCGATGCCCCCCCATGACCACAGCCGCCATGAGATGAGAGATGCGCTCCATTCTCACCCATGGCAGGTGAACAGGCAGGCGACAGTCTTCGGAATTGGAGAACAACGTTCTCCACCTTCAAAACAAAGGAAAACAGGACAGTTTAGTCACAGCACTCACAATCTAACCATAGCTTTATAGAGTACACTAACCTCCTGTGCCCGCAGCAGCCCTTTGGGCTCGCGGGAGACCCCAGGGCTGAGTGACAGAGATAAAGCCACAAGCAGTCAGCTATCATGCAACTTCAAGTGAACAATGCTTTAACAAAACAGGAACAGTGTCTTTCACCTTGCTGCCCTGTCGGAACCTTGGTCCACTCAGGAGGGGTGGGGTGTCACGGGCAGCGGCTCGGGCACCTCCCACTTCTTGGGGAAACCCTCCGGTGGCCGCCCAGGCAGGGCGGGGGAGGCAGACACCGGCGCAACAGCAGCAGCCCGTCATCCAGCTCCAGCTGCATTAGCACGCCTGCCACAGCAGCTGGACGAGGATGGGCATGCCCACGCGTCTCGCTCAGGTGGGTCTGAAACACATCATTCACCACGTTAAATAAAACAACAGTCATTAAATGCACGTCAACTCTTAAGAGAGACTGTACTTACACCTCCCTGGCCACAGCTCCGCTGCTCAGGGAAACTTGTGTGCTACACGAAAGTAGCGGCATCCCTAAAAACTGTAGCCACAAAAGACACATGTACAGTATGGTCATTCTAAAGAAATAGTGTTAACAGTTGAATCTTTTACATACCATACGAACCAGCCGATGCGGTGGTACGGCCTGCCGAAGGAGGCCTGAAATTCCAAGTCAGCACTACGCCGAGGTGGAAATCCACGGACACACACCTACCATTACAACTATTACAATTTAACAAAGTTATATTACAATAATGAAGTACTTTCAACCTCATTAGAAGTGAAGTAGCACCACTTGGACAGGGTCCACAGACGATAGGCAGGAGCTGGCCGAAACTCCCTCGCAGCCTGGTCCAAACGGTCCGGCCGTGGGTGAGTCCGTTGCAGGGGCCATGAGACACACCGAGAGCAGGCTCTCTGACAACAAGGAGAGGACCAGAGGTCAAATGTGGCTGAAACTATAAGAGACAAAGTCAAACATTGTTTGCTAGGTGCAACGTCCTAAAAATGTACCACTCGGGGCAGGGTGGTCTCAACCAGCTCCCTGTGGATGTTGCCAGGGTCCACACGGGCGTCGCTCTGAAGCCGAAGGAATTAGTGCCCTCCTGCATCGGCACGGTGCTCACCGATTGTGAGCGCCGCAGATGGGAGTTCCCGACAGCAGAAACGAAACTAGGAACAAAAACAACAATATTGTATTTTAGTGATTTGGCTTTCAGCACATCAACAAGCTCACACCATTCATTTCCGTCTCAAATCATGAACTTGCCTTCTTGTCGGGAGACCCCTGTGAGCACCAGCCGGTGCTGCTTCCCGGGACACTCCAGTGGGCAAAACCTTGGCAGGGTGTCGATAGCCGGGTCAACGGCTTCAAAGACAAAGAGAACTGTAATATCAACAGAATTAAAAAGGAGGTGGAAATATTCTGAAATCCACTTAGTTCCTCGATGGGGGGCCAAAGAGGAGAGGGATCGAGTCCTCCTCAGACAGCGACTGCCCCGGGAGCAGCTCGACGGGACAACAGGCCGAACTCCCCCAGGAAAACAGCTCGACAGGAAACGCGGGACTGCCCCGCGAGTCCTCCTCTGGGAAAGAGCGGACTGCCCGAGCTCCTCCTCGGAAACAACCGACTGCCCCTGGGAGCAGGCTCGACGGAACAGCCGACTCCCCGGAGCAAGCTCGACAGGAAACAGCAGACTGCCCCGCGAGCTCCTCCTCAGGCAAGAGCGGACTGCCCCCGCAAGCAGCTCGTCTGTGAAAGCACACTGCGGGAACAGCTCGACGGGAACAGAAAAGACTGCCCGCGAGTCTCTCAGGAACAGCGGCACTGCCCCCGCGCAAGCTGTTCTTCCCTCCTGCCTTCAGGCCGCAAGGGATCGCCTGCGACCCTTGCCGCGCCGGCATCTGAAAATACAAAAGTTTTAATGAGTAACAACACCAATGCGTCAATAATCAACAAAGTCAGACTCTGTTTACACATAGAGAAACAACACTTACATATCATTCACTAGGCCTCAGTCATGTGCATGGGTGCTGGAGAGGTACTGACCTCATATCTGGCTCAATGGACTGAGGGCAGAGACGACCACAGCATGAACTGGTTATGACTCAGTCACACTGTCCAACAGCTTAAAGATTTGAATCCAGGTTTGCTTGTGAAACAACTTTTGTCCTCTAGCTGTCCTCACAGAAGGACCAAGACATGGACCAAGCCAGAACAAGCAAAAACCCAAACCAATATCTAGACTTATCTGTGTAAGGACCAAAAATATTCCATGAAGTGAGATTTAGTCAACCTGCCCAGACACAGTACCTTTTCCATCTGAACAACATAAAAACACTCAACAACTCCTCACGTGTTCACCAAACTAGTAACAAATATAAAAACGGCTTGCATCAAAATACTCGCACATTTACAAGGAGCAACTAAAGAACTATTAACTCATCATTTGAATTAAATCTTAGTGGGGACCCATCAGGTTAAATAAGGCAATAAACAATAAGAGATGTGCACAAAAGAACAGCACACCCAAGTCTCACCAACAGTGTCATCGTTACTACATTAATGTTTTCACATGACACGTTTTACTGCTCCACAAATGAATATGCATCATTGAGCTAACAGGTCTAATATATAGGGCTGGGGGCAGTTACATCTGTGTCAATAAAACAGAGCCACTATTCTGCAGACACAAAAATAAGCAACTTCAGAAATTATACTCCTGTACATACACACACTCTTTCACAGCAGAGAGCAGAAAAAAACATATAAAAGCTACTGTCAAATAGAGAAACAAAAATTTAACCCAATGTTGAACAGGCTAAACCAAGAACTACAATAACAAAAATAGTTTAAAATGAATGAATTACTTGGAAGGTGTTCACAAGGTAAAAACCAAAGGTCTTAATGCCAAACATATTAGCAGCATCATATACAGACAAAATAGGCGGCTATTCTCTTAAAGGCCACTATACCAATTATATTTCTAGAAATGAAACAAATGAGTTTTGTCATCCTCCTTTGTATAATTGGAAAACTCAAACATTTGTGGAAAAAAAAAACGCAATGTTTCAATATATTATAGAAAACAATTGTATCAGTTTCATGAACTTCAGGCATTTTTTTGTGAACCTGACACTGAAAGTGACCCTGCAAGTTGTGGAAATGTCTATAAACTTGTCCCTGTGACAAATTTGGATGTACAAATTTGTTCGGAAAGTTAGAATGAGTTTTGGACCACAAATACATTTTTTATTCGTGACTTCTTTTCAAGTTGTTTGCGCATCAAACAATATCACGTAGTGCCTTTTAACGGCAGAGGCGCATTCATCCCTCCTTCCTACCAAGAAAATCCTGTCACAAGTTACCAAAACCCTGATCAGGTCTGAACGACCACTCTGAGGCTGAACATAAGCCAGGCAGAACACTACAGTAGTTCACATGAATCAAGGAAACAGGCCACTGTCAAATTACACGGTTAAATACCACAAATATAAACTTTTTCACATAAAAGTTGCATAATGCACCTTTAAGTAAGACCCAGGACATTAAACAAACCAGAACAAACCTTGCACTGAAACTCTGCACTAAGCTTGGAAACATAACTCAACTCTATACAAAAATGAGTTCCCACCAGGAACAGAACTCATTCAGATTAAATCTTTACAGGAAATTCTATAAACAAGTTTAAAATTAGCTTAAAATTATATAACAATACATCATCCACAAGACACAGAACCAAACCAAGTCTGCACTGAAACAAACTATGAATATTTACATGACACAATGAAACTGTTTCACACACTTAAAAAAAGATGACAAATTCATGCACCAAACTGACACAAAAATGACAGCTCTCCATCGCACAGACGTGCATGTCACAACAATAAACACGTTACATCAGTCTGAACGGACCAGGAATATGAGGCTTGAACCTTAAGCCATGCCAACACTTGTGACACAGCTAATTAATCCGCTCCTCTGTTCCTTTCACACACTCTCACAGCATATTATCCATCACATCACACAATAAAACAGGCTGAGAAATGTCCTTGCAATACACACCACATGAACCACCACCATCTCACAGCAGCAGAACCAAGAGCAAAACAACACTATACTGGAGGCTAACTGTGTTTAAAAGGTGACTAGACAGAATCTATTAATGCAATGGGTAAACAGGCCAGGCAATGTACAGAACCATCACATTAAAGATTATAATGAGCAACTAAAAACTTGTTAATATTAAAACATTACACAAACAGAATCAACTTAAACTGTTGCACAAACTTATATATAAAAACGTGGCACTTGCAGTACTAAACGGAACCTTACACTAGATTATTAACTATAGACCAGAACTCTGCATGGCCTTCACAAACAATGCAGTCCCCACCAGGCGATCGAACTTCAATTGTGCAAATAGAGGACCTATCATATTAACCAAGTGATTCAAACAGACAGGGGTCATCAATCACTGCACAAAACTTCAATGACTTGGTAAAAACTGTGAGCGCCACAACAATTTAAGATGTTTAAACATGAACTAAAACGATCTTAACAAGCAAAACACGCTCGAGCACAGATGTGTTCAAACAAGCAAATTAACCGTCATGAAACATAACCAATTACTCAGAAATACATTTATAGGTAAACACTTTCTTTTACAACCTACCTTGATACATATACCGCCACATTTCAGTAACATGTAATTGCTATGTAACCAATAAGGTGTAATCAACTTGATATGTTACTACATACACATGGAAAAATGCATATTGTACTTTGGAGGTATACAGTACGATTATTCCATTGTATTATGTAACACATAGTACACCTTATTACACATCGTTATAGGAACATTACCAGTTGACTAAATGCGGCAGGTACAATGTATCAAGTAGGGTAAAAGTGTTTATATTCACATCCACACAATAACCGCCTGGCAACTGTCCTGCAAGACACAAAATGGCTGCCCACACACTGCCACTTTCAGATATTATATTACATATATATACACCCTGTACATCTACACACGCTAATCAGCAGAGAGCCAGGAAAAACAACCACCACATACAGAGGCTAACTGTTCAAAACGTGGACATGTCACCCAATGCAAACACCAAGAAAAAAGAATTCTTCATAAAAGAACAATTTTAATGCCATGATTTACTTGTGAGGTGTCACAGTAAAAACACGGTCAAATGTGCGTATTTGACCTTATCGTGGACCCGGATCAATGTTGATCGGGTTTCGTGAGAGCTCAGTCAGCAGTGAAAAACTTGAACAATTATCCTGGAGTGTTCTGAGAAACCTGATAGAACATAAAAAGGCGCCATACTGCACCACCATACAGCTCACTACAAGGTCATACCCACAAATATTCAACTCTTTTTTTCTACATAAAAGTTGATATGCACCTTTAAGTAGGACACAATGACATTAACAACCTTACATTAAACAACATCTGCACTAAGCTTGGACAGAAACTCTACAAACTCGTATTACACCATGCAAACAGAGGTCCCACCAGGAAACAGACTCATTTAGATTAAACCTTAGATATGAACAATGCACTTTTAAGTAAGACACAAGGACATTAACAAACAGAAAGGGAACCAAACCTTACAGCTTCTTACCACAGACATGCCCTCACAAGTCCCAGAACACTACATCAGGTCTGAACCAGTACTAGTGTACCAGAAAACTACAGTAATGTTCACATGAATCAATATAACAGAACCACTGTCCTGCAAGACACAACATGGCTGACAAGAGTAATAATGCCTTTGTAAAATGTCAACACTTATTGTGCACAAAGCCTTACAACTACTCCTGTTCATCACACACAATCTCATAGCAGAGAACCAGAACAAAATAACACCATACTGAGGCTAACTGTTTAAAAGTGGTCATAGACTGATTATGCAAATGGATAAAACAGGCAGTTTGTACAGATCACCACATTAAAGCCACACAGTGGGAACATTTCAGATTATATGAACAACTAAAAACTATTGTATTTTAAAACATACACAAACAGATCAGATAAACAATTACAAAAAGTTGCTTAGTCTTAGCATTGCATTCCTAATCACACGCCGCTCTCACAGCAGAGAACTTGTTAATAACTGGACCATTTCACTTACTGCAAACAGGCCAAACCAACAACAAAGACTTGTTCCTCACAAAAAATGTAAGGCAAAATGCACTGAGTGGGGAAAAAGGACTTGAATAAACCATCCTCTGCTTTAGCGCCATCTAGCGGTTACGATATTCGGTGGACATTCTACCTCAAAAACCATTAAATGCAGTTTGTATCAAGGAATCCATTGATGTTTTTATATATTCTGTAAGCCAATTAGTTTTTGAGTTATAAATTAATAAAGTTCACCAGAATGTTAAGATGTCCCAGTCAATCAGAATGCCTGTAGCAAAGTAACGCAAAATGGCCTCTACCATGCGAGTCACAAGATGGCCGCTACACATAACCCACACAGTCATGCCAGACCCGTAATGGCCGCCGGAGACGCGGGAAACCTTAAGCCTTAAACCTTATTTTACCATCTAATGTTACCAGTGACATAAAAAGCCGGCTAGATTCATTAGCATATGAATACATCAATAGGCTAATACCCAAAACTAAATTAAATTCCAAAAAAGCCAGCATTAATGAACGAGGACGATGATCTGTGCTAGCACAATTAGCATCTGAGCACAATAGGCTAACAAACTAAACTAAACTAAATCAAATCACACAAAAAACAGCATTAATGAACGAGGACGACGATCTGCCCTAGCAAAATTAGCATCTGAGTACAATAGGCCAACAACCAAAACTAAATCAAATCACAAAAAAGCCAGCATTAATGAAGAGGACGAGCTGTGCTAGCAAAGTGAGTCAGCATTGGAGAACAAAGAGCTAACAATGAAACTACATTAAAATCACACAAAAGCTAACATTTTACCCCACATTTTAAATAAACATCAATAAAAAGAATAAAATATTGTTTTTCCTACCTTTGTCCTGGGAAAGTGGCTCTCTGCTGAAAGTCAAAGACGATCAGACGGTCCTTTCTCCAGCTGAAGATGTCCTCAATCCAAAGAAAAAGTCCACACAAAAGACGATAAACTCACAAAAGATTACAAAACACTAACAACAAAAAAACAGTAATCCAATGATCCGATGATCGCAAAAGCAAGCCAAAGTTCTAGAAAATACTTCTGACTCAATCACGAGAGTGACTGTCTCGAAGTTGTGGCCTTTCTCTGATCTCCCACTCTTATTTATAAGCTCCGGTGTGTCACACCTCACCCCATGTCTCTAAACCAATCAGGACGGAGCGTGGGGAGGGTGGGGTGGTTGGGGGAGGGGAGGGGCGTTGTTGCTGGGCAGATAACAAACAGGGATGGGAGGGGTGAGGAGACATGGACTTCAAGTGTAGTTGTTTTTGCCTGGGCAGAAAGTAGACTACAGACAGTTTCACCAAAGAAATGATTAGTTTAGTGAGTGCAAGGACTACAAATATAAACCAGGACAGATGAGATTATTTATGTCAGATTATTTGAGTTACTTATATCTTCACCAGAGAGACTAGTAATAGGTTATTTTATCACAATTTATACTACATTTCTGTGGCTCTTTGGTTCAATGGTTAATCATTCAGACTGTAGTTTCAAAACTGGGAGGAGTTCTTTGTGCTTTATATACAGATATACTTTTACTCCTGTGATGTGATTTCCAATGATTAAATATTATTAAAGACATGTATTATTTTGATGGAAAATATTTGCTCTTAACCACTTAACCCCCGGCCAAAAGAATTCCTGTTTAACCCCTTAACCCCCGGCAACACCGATTCCCGCCCTTAACCCCCGGCCGCATCGGAATCGGTTGTATATTTGCTTCACAATGACACAACATTTATAGAACATGTTAGTTGTTTTTATTGGGTTTACTCAAATAAATCAACACACGGAAATGGAAAATGTTCATGGGTGGAACATCAGCTGTGTGTGCCTGATGAACAATACATGAGTCCTGGAGCAACACCGAAACAAGAGAGTAATATGCACAATTTTGCCTTCGGTAAGTGATTAGACACTGGGAGTTGTGTTTGCTTTTCTCAATGCTAAATCTGTGGAATAGTGGTTCATTGATGATTGGTGGAGATGGATAATGAGATCCTACACGTGTTTGCCTGATCACTCACATGAGTTAAACACACTGAATTTAAGTACAATCAGAAATGCCAGGCACGTTGGCGCCTTCTGTATGTTGTAGTCACAAAGTTTTGCCCAATGTTAAATGATTTGTATTTTTTGAAATATGTGTTTCATTTGTGGGAAATAAAAAGGCGCGACAGCGCCACCTACAAAAGGGAAAATACTCCCATAAAAAAACAAGATATACAGTATATTGGCCCTTCACCCCTGGACACAACAAATAAAAAACAATGACATT
Source organism: Neogobius melanostomus (assembly GCA_007210695.1). Lineage (NCBI taxonomy): Eukaryota > Metazoa > Chordata > Actinopteri > Gobiiformes > Gobiidae > Neogobius > Neogobius melanostomus. The sequence continues at coordinate 18,790 of VHKM01001200.1, forward strand.
GGGCGCGATAGCGCCCCTGTATGTTGAGAAGAAAAAAAATGCATTGGGAGTCAAACAATTAGTTTCTCAGAAATAGATGTAATTTGGCAAAATAATAGCTAATAGATGGCATCCTGATCAATTAAGCTAATGTAACCCATACCGTATATTGTACTGTGTTGCCATGGAGACGACCGAGGCCCCCCATGTTATCCTAATGGGACGGACACATGAATCTCACATTATACAAAATTACAGCGCGTTACCGCCCTCTGCTTGTGAAATAAAAAAAGATTTGGTGCGCGCTAGCGCCCTCTGCAGGTTGGAGCCATTATTCACATAGAGAGGCTAAAAATGTTGTTTTGATATTTACTGACAAAGATTAATGGCACATCAGTGCCATTAATACAATGTAGTGGGCGCGTTAGCGCCCTCGTAGGGTTACAGAGGCAATGGCAATGGAGATGCAGAAATGGAGGCACAGACAATGGTCATGGAAATACGGCCCGTCCAATGCTGCTTGTGAAATAAAAATGATTTGGTGCGCGCTAGCGCCCTCTTCAGGTTGGAGCCATTATTCACAAGGACATGCTAAAATGTAATTTTTATCTGTGTTTACTGACAGATTAATGGTACATCAGGGCAATAAAATGTAGTGGGCGCGTTAGCGCCCTCCGTAGGGTTACAGAGGCGTGGCAATGGAGGCACGGCCCGCGAGGGCCGTTCGATGCCGCTTGCGGCTTTAATTCTTTCTTCTTTCTTTCTTTCTTTTGCACCGTCGCAATTTTCACCCAGTGAACATCGAAGAAAAGTCACAGATTTTGGCCCAAAATTCAAACCCGATCCGACGTAACTTTTGACTATTTCCAAATTTTGAATTTCAAAATAGTGGCGCAATAGCGCTACCTCAGTTTTTTTTTAACATTGCGAGATAGGACAAAAAAGAAGTTTGTCGTAGAATCATAAAAATCGGTACAGACGTGCATCATGACAAGTTGAGCAAAAAATATTATTACGGCAACGCCGTCCGCCATATTGGGTGTCGGCCATTTTGGATGAAAGCCCGCGAAGCGGGAAACCGCCTTTATTTTTCACTTTGTACAAATCTATCTCCTCCTAGAGCGTTTATCGGAATGACCTAATTTTGGGTGGAAAATAATCTTGAGAAGTAGAACTTTAAAAGTTATCCAAATTACGTTTCTACGTTTTACGGTTTTATGCGGCGAAGCCGCAAACTGTACGAAGTATTTTTTGATTTTTCGCAAACAAAAAATGGCTCCCATTCGCACATATGAAGTCCGATTTCGCTCATTTTGTTATCAGTTGTTAAAGTCTCAGTCCTAAACACTTTCATTTGGCAAAATTCAATTGGGCGCGATAGCGCCCCCTATAGGAATTATATGGAGAGTACAAATTTTAGTTTTACGAAAATTAAAATAATTTGGCACAAAATTCTATTTGGTCGTTCCGATCAGAAAAGTCAATCACACCCATGCCATATTTTTCACGGTGTTGCCGTAGTGATGACCAGAACGTCCCATTTTATTCTGATGGAAAAATGTTAAACACCATAATTCAGCGAGAAGTGAGGAACCAAAGGTTATCCAACGTACTTGGATAACCTTTGTGGATGTTCTGCGGCGCAGCCGCAGCCCTAAGTAAAATGTAAAAATATGCTTCAGTTTGCAGATATAGTGTGATACAAATTCATACTAATTTTTCTCTGTATAATGTCAAATTGAGCGCGGAGTGCGCGTTAGCGCATTCCAAAAATCCTAAAACTAAGACCCTTGGGGAAAAAAAAAACATAAAGGCAGTAGCAATACCATAATTTTAGATTGAGGGAGACAAAAGGGCGCGAAGCGCCCCTTGCTTTAGGCAGGGCGGTCGGCGAGGGCCGATAATTGCCGCTTGCGGCTATATTATTTCTTCTTTCTTTCTTTCTTCTTCTTCTGCTCTTTGAGCAGCAATTTGACCCCCTGAACATGGTCGAAAACTCACCAAACTTTGCCCAAAATTCAGGTCCGGTGAAAAATTCATTTAAATATGTGTTTCGTATTGGGGAAATAAAAAATGGCGCGACAGCGCCACCTACAAAAGTGAAAATACATTGCGCCTATGGAGGAGGGGCCAACGTCAACTTTGTCGCAGAGCGACGAGATTCGGTACAGACATTCGTCATGTGACGACAAACAAAAAATATTATTGTGGCCACGCCCCCAGACAAACCGGAAGTCCGCCATTTTGACAGGAAGGTGGGGAAATGCTGAGTCAGCGTTTTCGCTGATATCGCATTTTAACGAACTCCTCCTAGGGCGTTTCACCAAATGAGCTCCAAATCGCTCCAGCTCATCTCGAGATGTGGGGCATCAAAAGTTATCCAAATTTTTTGGCTAAGTTTTACGGTTTATGTGCGGCGAAGCCGCAATCTTTACGAAGAATTTTGCGACTTATCGGAAACAACAAAATGCTCCCATTCGCACAAACAAACTCCGATTAAAATCGGAAATATACATTTTATTGACCTTTCACCCCCGGACACAAAAAATGTCAAAAAGTAATATTGGGCGCGACAGCGCCCCCTCTAGGCTAAGAAGAAAAAATGCATTATCGGAAAAAAATTAGTTTCTCGGAAATGGATGAAATTCGGCACAAAAATAGTTGATGGCATCCCGGTCAAAAAAGCCAATGGGACCCATACCGTATTTTGTACGGTGTTGCTATGGGGACGACCGAAGCCCCCCATGTTATCCTAATGGGACTGACACATAAATCTCATATTATACAAAATTACACTGCGTTAACGCCCTCTGTAATGTACGTGTGGACAGTGGTCATGGAAGTACGGCCCGTTAGGGCCGTCTGATGCTGCTTGTGAAATAAAAAAGATTTGGGGCGCGCTAGCGCCCTCTGCAGGTTGGAGCCATTATTCACATGGAGAGGCTAAAAAATGTAGTTTTGATGTTTACTGACAAAGATTAATGGCACATCAGGGCAATAAATGTAGTAGGCACGTTAGCGCCCTCTGTACTGTTACAAAGGCGCTAAAGGAGGCACGGCCCGCGAGGGCCGTTCGATGCCGCTTGCGGCTTTAATTCTTTATTCTTCTTTCTTTCTTTCTTTCTTCTTCTTCTTCTTCTGCTCTTTGAGCAGCAATTTGACCCCCTGAAGATGGTCGAAAACTCACCAAACTTTGCCCAAAATTCAGGTCCGGTGAAAAATTCATTTAAATATGTGTTTCGTATTGGGGAAATAAAAAATGGCGCGACAGCGCCACCTACAAAAGTGAAAATACATTGCGCCTATGGAGGAGGGGCCAACGTCAACTTTGTCATAGAGCGACGGGATTCGGTACAGACATTCGTCATGTGACGACAAACAAAAAATATTATTGTGGCCACGCCCCAGACAAACCGGAAGTCCGCCATTTTGACAGGAAGGTGGGAAAATGCTGAGTCAGCGTTTTCGCTGACATCGCATTTTAACGAACTCCTCCTAGGGCGTTTCACCAAATGAGCCCCAATTCGTTCCAGCTCATCTACAGATGTGGGGCATCAAAAGTTATCCAAATTTTTTGGCTAAGTTTTACGGTTTGTGTGCGGCGAAGCCGCAATCTTTACAAAGAATTTTGCGACTTAACGTAAACAACAAAATTCTCCCATTCGCACAAACAAACTCCGATTAAAAATCGGAAATATACATTTTATTGACCTTTCACCCCCGAACGCAACAAATGTAAAAAAGTGACATTGGGCGCGACAGCGCCCCCTCTAGGCTGAGAACAAAAAATGCATTATCGGAAAAAAATTAGTTTCTCGGAAATGGATAAAATTTGGCACAAAAATAGTTGATGGCATCCCGATCAAAAAAGCCAATGAGACCCATACCGTATTTTGTACGGTGTTGCCATGGTGACGCCAAGGCCCCCCATGTTATCCTAATGGGACTGACACATAAATCTCACATTATACACAATTACAGCACGTTAGCGCCCTCTGTAAGGAGCTTGTGGACAGTGGTCATAGAAGTACGGCCCGTAAGGGCCGTCCGATACTGCTTGTAAAAAAAAAATGGTTCCGGGCGCGCTAGCGCCCTCTGCAGGTTAGAGCCATTATTCACATGGAGAGGCTAAAAATGTAGTTTGGATGTTTATTGACAAAGATTAATGGCACATGAGGACAATAAAATGCAGTGTGGCCGCACTAGCGCTCTCGGTAGGGTTATGGCGCGGCAATGGAGACACTAAAGGAGGCACGGCCCGCGAGGGCCGTTCGATGCCGCTTGCGGCTTTAATTTTTTTTATTTTTTTCCACGTGGCGACTATTGTCAGTATAGTTGTAGAAAGATATAGCGTCCCCTGCACAACAACCTCACTACATCACCGGCACGCCACCCGCCGCCCCACCACACCCAGGATCAGCCACAACCATCATACGGCCAGTCACCATCCTGCCATCATCCACCGCCATACCACCAGCTCCTTCAGTGGTTGCTTCCTTTCACAAAGACAGTTGATATAACAGATAGATAGTTTGCATATGAGAAATATACTTTAACACATAATCATATATATACATATATATATATATACACACACATATATATATATGTATACACATATACTGTATATATATATATATATATATATATATATATATATATATATATATATATATATATATATATATATATATACACATACTGTACATACATACATACATACAAGCATATTATCAACAATAGTGAGTAGTAGTACTTCAATTGATCGTTATGTTACCAACAATGGTAAGTACTTCGATAGATCACAATTTATTGTCAAGCTTTTCTGTAAAAATGTTTTTTATGTCAATCTTGTATCAAGAGCACCTCCTTCATTGTTCACCCAGATATACCCTTCAAAGTCCATCCATCCATCCATTTTCTTCCTCTTTATCCGGGGGCGGGTCGCGGGGGCAGCAGTCTAAGCAGAGATGCCCAGACTTCCCGATCCACGCACACCTCCTCCAGCTGTTCTGGGGGGACCCCAAGACAAGCCTTCCACGAGGCCTCCTCCCAATAGGACATGCCTGGAGCACCTCCCGAGGGAGGTGACCAGGAGGCATCCGGAACAGATGCCCTAGCCACCTCAGCTGGCTCCTTTCGACGTGAAGGAGCAGCGACTCTACTCCGAGCTCCTCCCGGGTAACTGAGCTCCTCACCCGATCTCGGAGGGTGCGCCCAGCCACCCTGCGAAGGAAACTCATTTCAGCCGCTTGTATCCGCGATCTTGTCCTTTCGGTCATTACCCAGATCTCATGACCATAGGTGAGGGTGGGAACGTAGATCGATCGGTAAATCGAGAGCTTTGCCCCCTGACTCAGCTCCCTCTTCACCACAACAGTCCGATACAGCGACCGCATCACTGCTGACGCCGCACCGATCCGTCTATCCATCTCACGCTCCATCTGTCCCTTCAAAGTCGCTATACATTTTTGTTTACAAAAATTCACCTCTATTGTTATAATTTTACGTCTTTAAGCGCAACGATCTTTGAGCACTGTTATTGCCTTTTGTTATTTATAAAGAAAAAAGAAAGTTGTCAGTCAGTTGTTAATATTCCTTTTCATTTTCGTACTCTGCCAACATGTTCTCTTTATATTTCTTTTTGAACTTGTAAATATTTGTGCAATGTTTTACATGGTTCCCCAAACCATTCCATCCCACCATCCCACATTTGATGGAGACTTGTGCAAGTGGCTTGCCATTGGCTTCAAGGGTGGTTTTCCACAACCTCATCGAGTTTGCAATGAAGGCTCTTAGAGTCCTGTTGATGTTGTATAGTACCAAGCATTCAATGAGCCAAGTATGTGGCATTGAGTCGGCCTTGCGAAAGTATTCGGCCCCCTTGAACCTTTTGACCTTTGCCACATTTCAGGCATCAAACATGAAGATATAAAACTGTAATTTTTTGTGAAGAATCAACAAGTGGGACACAATCATGAAGTGGAACGAAATTTATTGGATATTTCAAACTTTTTTAACAAATAAAAAACTGGAAAATTGGGCGTGCAAAATTATTCAGCCCCCTTAAGTTAATACTTTGTAGCGCCACCTTTTGCTGCGATTACTGCTGTAAGTCGCTTGGGGTATGTCTCTATCAGTTTTGCACATTGAGAGACTGAAATATTTGACCATTCCTCCTTGCAAAACAGCTCGAGTTCAGTGAAGTTGGATGGACAGCGTTTGTGAACAGCAGTTTTCAGTTCTTTCCACAGATTCTCGATTGGATTCAGGTCTGGACATTGACTTGGCCATTCTAACACCTGGATATGTTTATTTGTGAACCACTCCATTGTAGATTTTGCTTTATGTTTTGGATCATTGTCTTGTTGGAAGACAAATCTCCGTCCCAGTCTCAGGTCTTTTGCAGACTCCATCAGGTTTTCTTCCAGAATGGTCCTGTATTTGGCTCCATCCATCAGATCTCATCAGACCATCTTCCCTGTCCCTGCTGAAGAAAAGCAGGCCCAAACCATGATGCTGCCACCACCATGTTTGACAGTGGGGATGGTGTGTTCAGGGTGATGAGCTGTGTTGCTTTTACCCCAAACATAACGTTTTGCATTGTTGCCAAAAAGTTCGATTTTGGTTTCATCTGACCAGAGCACCTTCTTCCACATGTTTGGTGTGTCTCCCAGGTGGCTTGTGGCACACTTTAAACGACACTTTTTAAGGATATCTTTAAGAAATGGCTTTCTTCTTGCCACTCTTCCATAAAGGCCAGAGTTGTGCAGTATACGACTGATTGTTGTCCTATGGACAGAGTCTCCCACCTCAGCTGTACATTTCTGCAGTTCATCCAGAGTGATCATGGGCCTCTTGGCAGCATCTCTGATCAGTTTTCTCCTTGTATGAGCTGAAAGTTTAGAGGGACGGCCGGGTCTTTGTAGATTTGCAGTGGTCTGATACTCCTTCCATTTCAATATTATCGCTTGCACAGTGCTCCTTGGGATGTTTAAAGCTTGGGAAATCTTTTTGTATCCAAATCCGGCTTTAAACTTCTCCACAACAGTATCTCGGACCTGCCTGGTGTGTTCCTTGTTCTTCATGATGCTCTCTGCGCTTTAAACTGACCTCTGAGACTATCATAGAGCAGGTGCATTTATACGGAGACTTGCTTACACACAGGTGGATTCTATTTATCATCATTAGTCATTTAGGTCAACATTGGATCATTCAGAGATCCTCACTGAACTTCTGGAGCGAGTTTGCTGCACTGAAAGTAAAGGGGCTGAATAATTTTGCACGCTCAATTTTTCAGTTTTTTATTTGTTAAAAAAGTTTGAAATATCCAATAAATGTGACCAGCCACAGGAATGAAAGACACAAGTCGATTTTGGGGATTTTTAGATTTTCACAGATTATTAAAGTGTAGTCTCCAAGCTTTCCAACGATGTGTAACACATGGAAATCTGATAATATTTGGCGGTGTAGCGGTGATTTGAAGTTAACAACTCCAAAAAGCCCAAAGGCCTGAAAAACCTCTCCAAAGTTTTGGGCCATTCTCACCTCTCTGCTGTTGGGAGTGACAATAGGGCTCATTTACATCTCATTGGGATAAGCCATACCCCCTGTCAAACTCCCCCTCAAAGCAGTAAAGCACAGGGAGGGATAATATAAATTGATAAACTGTCACTGGCTTGAGAATGTGAGAACTTTTATGTTAAAAATAATGTTAATGTTCAAATCAAAAACTGTCATATTATAAACAGTATGAGTATGAATCCAAGTATGAATCAGAATTGATTTTATTGCCATTGTTGTTTTTTGCTAATGATAAATAATAAGCAATAAACTATGGAAAATAAAAAGAATATATCAATCAATAAAGCAAATCACTCAAACATTGCTTAGAGAGCGCTTTTCATACCAGAATGATAAGATAAGTTTACAATATAAAAACAAGAGAAGAGATCTTTGGGTATTTTAAAGTTATTGCGGTGCTCTGATTCATGAAACTTCACACAGTAGACTGTTTCTACACATCATCCCCCCAAAAAATCAGTCTCTAGATGCAGCAAAAGGAGGTTCCACAAAGTATTAAGTCATGCTGTATGAATACTTGTGCACTCCCCACTTTTCAAAAATAACAGAAGCATGTATCATTTTGCTTTCACTTCACAGTTGTCTGTTACTTGTGTGTGAACTTTCAGTAAAAAATTCAAAATAAAATCTTTATGTTTATGGTTGTAAACATGACATGTGACAGTGAAAATGCTGCTGCGCAGTGAGCGCTTCCCCCCAGTCCCTCCCTGTGTCAGCTCCACTCTCAGGCTGAGAGAGTTACAGACTCCGGACATAACTGAAGTTATAAACTTTAGAAAAGACTCCTGTACTACTTTAGTAATGCACATACAGGAGAGAAAAGGCCGACGTCGCGACGTATCACCGCGGTTCCAGATTGTTTATTTCACAAAACCATCGTAACTTTATCTGGCCATAAAACCGAAAATATGAAGCGGATCTCTCTCAAATAAGAAGTGGCTGAAAGCTAGGGATGCGCTGACTACATTTATGGAGTAGTTTAAGTTTGTAGAGATCTTGATTTTGTGTAAATAGCAGGATAATTCCTCGTGACTAGATTACTGCCTCCCAGGCTAACACCGGCATGTTAGCTATAAGAGCAGCCACCAGCGATAAAAAAAAAAAATCTTTCACTCACCCGTCTGAAGTAACCGTTGCCTTTTGCTCAGAAAAACTCGTAGTAAATCCAGTTTAAAGCATAAGTAGCGCCGGCCTCTGATATTATAGTAGATCCATGTCTGAGTCTGAGAGCCACACCGGGGAAGCTTAGAGTCATGAGGCCGCACACGCACAATGACACGCCCCCACGGCGTGCACTATTTCTCTGACAAAACAAGACTTTTTCAACCTGTAAACTGATCGACAATAGGCTTATGTATAAAACAGCCTTTTTTGCGTGGCATTTGTTTGCTAAAGCATGTGTCAACAACACAAATCAAAGCAGCTCTGCTTCTCCTCCTCCGCGGTGTTTACTCAGTGTGTAAATAAACACAGACAAAGTCACGCCCCTACTGCACGCTCCGAAACCCACCTCAAACTAGTCATTTTGAACCTAAAAGCTTTTAAATATACTAATACTGCTAGCTTAAACATGGAGAGGCTACTTCGTGACTTCAACTGAACGAATCTGCACAAAAGTGAAAACCACCAATTTCCCCCAAAAAATCTTTGTTTGCGTTTTTCTCGAGACACGGGCTGCCGACATGTGTCTTTGGAATCCATGGCGGGTCACAAATTTCGTTCCACTTCATGATTGTGTCCCACTTGTTGTTGATTCTTCACAAAAAATTACAGTTTTATATCTTTATGTTTGATGCCTGAAATGTGGCAAAAGGTCGAAAAGTTCCAAGGGGCCGAATACTTTTGCAAGGCACTGTTTATATATATATATATACTCTAAGAATGAGTGAGACATCGACTCACTGATCCATACCACCTGGATATACAGTGCAGACATTGGGATGTCATTCGGACTAGAGAAGTGTGGTCGGATGGTGACTAAGAGAGGGAAGGTAGTCCAGAGAGAAGGGACCTCACTCCCAGAAGGAACAATAGCAGACCTTGGAATCCCACAAGCAAATGGCAACCTCGAAGAGGTGACAAGGAAAGCAGCTACGGCCAAATACCTCCAACGAAGAAGGCAGGTCCTAAGAAGCCAGTTGAATGGCAAGAACAAATCCCTATGCCCTGCCAGTAATCAGATACCCTGCAGGAATAATAAGCTGGCCAAAGGATGAGATACAGACCACAGATGTTAAGACACGAAAGCTCCTAACCATGCATGGAGGGTTCCACCCAAAATCCAGCACCCTGTGACTGTACACTAGCCGTAAGGAAGGAGGCCGAGGACTAGTGAGCGTGAGAGCCACTATCCAGGATGAAACATCCAAGATCCATAAGTACATCAAGGACAAGGCTCCAACAGATGACGTGCTCAGTGAATGTCTCAGACAATGGGGAACAGAAGATGAGGTGCTGGAGGTCCCGTCATGGGAGGACAAGCCCCTACACGGGATGTACCACCGAAACATAACTGAAGTGGCGGATATCAAGAAATCCTACCAATGGCTAGACAGAGCTGGCCTGAAGGACAGCACAGAGGCTCATCATGGCTGCACAGGAGCAGGCCTTGAGCACCAGAGCAATAGAGGCCCAGATCTATCACACCAGACAAGACCCCAGGTGTAGACTGTGCAAAGAGGCCAATGAGACAATCCAGCACATAACTGCAGGGTGCAAGATGCTGGCAGGGAAAGCTTACATGGAGTGCCATAACCAAGTGGCTGGCATAGTGTACAGGAACATCTGTGCAGAGTATGGGCTGGAAACCCCAAGGTCAAAGTGGGAAACACCTCCAAAGGTGGTAGAGAATGACCGAGCCAAGATCCTGTGGGACTTCCAGATACAGACGGACAGAATGGTAATGGTGAACCAACCGGACATCGTGGTGGTGGACAAAGAGCAGAGGAAAGTCGTGGTGGTTGACATAGCAATAACAAGCGACTTCAACATCAGGAAAAAGGAACACAAGAAACTAGAGAAATACCAGGGGCTCAGAGAAGAGCTAGAGAAGGCCTGGAGAGTGAAGGCATCAGTGGTGCCCGTGGTTGTTGGGGCACTCGGGGCAGTGACCCCCAAACTGGAGGAGTGGCTCCAGCAGATCCCAGGAAATACATCAGACATCTCGGTCCAGAAAAGTGCAGTTCTAGGAACTGCAAAGATACTGCGCAGAACCCTCAAGCTCCCAGGCCTCTGGTAGAGGACCCGAGCTTGGAGGAAAAAGAGACCGCCCACGGAGGGTGAGGAAGAGTTAAAAAATATATATATATATATTATATATATATATATTATATATATACAGTATATATATATTATATATATACAGTATATATATATATATATATATATATATATATACACACATATATATATATATTTGGGCAGGCTGCAACTTTTGAAATAAACAAGTCCAAGTAACAGTCTGCTCTGTTTTTGGATCCCGAAAAAAATGAATCTGTCCTTAAAAAGCAACTAAACACCAAATCAAGTTTTTTTTACTGATAAACTGTCTCAATGGGTGTATCATAGTGTTGTCTACTGGTCCCTGACATTATTCTGACATTATAGCGCAAACATTGGGTTGCGCCCCCTTCAGGGTAAATTCTGCTACTAAATTAGAATTTCTTGATTGGCTGGAGAGTGTCCACGGCCTCCACAGAACGTCATAAGCCACACCAGCTCAAAACACATCGTCATCAGGTGCTGCCAATTATCCTGCCCCTGTACCTGTACCAAGTCCCTCCCACGTAATCAGTCTGCTGTGATTGTGCCAATGCAAAGGCCCACACACTCACCCCCCGCATGTCACCCCCAAACTTCAGAGACCGCCTCTTTTGTGGCACTTTTTGACTTTTGTTTGTGGGTGGGGAAAGGCTTTGGCACGCCCGTTTAGGTACTCTTTAAATTATGAATCATAAGAATCATAGGCACAAACCTTGAGCTCCTTCAGTTTTTCCAGCATTGCTTCTTTGGCCTGGTCAAACATGGTGGTCTTTCTCTCTTTGATGTGCTGCATAATGGACTTTCTCATGTTCTTCAGAGAGTCCTTGCCTTTAATTTTTTTGCCTCTGAAACAGAGTCACATAAGACTTTTATTTGACATCAAATTATTTTGTACTGTCTTTGAACATTCAAAAATGAAACCATACTATTTACGCATTAATTGCCATGTCATATGGTGAAGGGGTTGGTGGTCCTTGAAATAATCCAGGCGATGAGCCAGTCTAGCTCCCCCTGCAGGCAAAGCCCACTCTATTGACACAGTGCTTTGAGTTACTGCGGGCTTCAGCCTCTACAGACTCCTGTCTCATGTGTCTCGAGGTCTTGTTCATGAGGAGCAAAAATGTCTAAAGTGATTTAAATCTGGTTTCTATAGTCACAATGGTCATACACTGTATATCATGGATGACGGACAGGACAAGATTCTAGATAAAAGGATCGGTCTCATGTCCCTCTGTTGCCTGACTCAACAAGTCCAACTCTATCATATTTATTAATGTCCATGAGTTTCAGTCATATGATTTGTTCTGGACGCTTTTTGAAGATTGTTACCTTTCAACAGATTTTATTTTTAATAGTTGCTACAGTAAAAGTCCTTCTCTTTCAGCACATTTTTAACATGGCTCCATCTCACTGTTACCATTGAAACATGGCTGCACCTCTGTTACCATCGTAACATGGCTGCACCTCTGTTACCATCGTAACATGGCTGCACCTCTGTTACCATCGTAACATGGCTGCACCTCTGTTACCATCGTAACATGGCTGCATCTCTGTAACCATCTTAACATGGCTGCACCTCTCACTTACCATCGTAACATGGCTGCACCTCTCTATTATCATCGTAACATGGCTGCACCTCTCTTTTACCATCGTAACATGACTGCATCTCTCTTTACCATCCTAACATGGCTGCATCTCTCACTTACCATCGTAACATGGCTGCATCTCTCTCTTACTATCGTAACATGGCTATATCTCTCTCTTACTATCGTAACATGGCTATATCTCACTTACCATCCTAACATGGCTGCATCTCTCTCTTACTATCGTAACATGGCTATATCTCTCTTACCATCCTAACATGGCTGCATCTCTCTCTTACCATCGTAACATGGCTGCATCTCTCTCTTACCATCCTAACATGGCTGCATCTCTCTCTTACTATCGTAACATGGCTATATCTCTCTTACCATCCTAACATGGCTGCATCTCTCACTTACCATCGTAACATGGCTGCATCTCTCTCTTACCATCCTAACATGGCTGCATCTCTCACTTACCATCGTAACATGGCTGCATCTCTCACTTACCATCGTAACATGGCTGCATCTCTCTTACCATCGTAACATGGCTGCATCTCGCTCTGCAGAGTCTCTGGCAGACAATTGTAGCTAGACTTCTTGCGGGTCAGAATTTCTTGGCAGAGATTTCTCTTGAGCTTTACTTCCTGTAGGTTAAAAGGTTTACATAAAATACTTTATTATAATAAATGTCAGTTTTTGAGTAGTTTAATTCTTTTTACCTCTTGCTCAAGAAATTTCTGTAAGAGTTGAGGATCTGGGTAGTCTTGATGGAGTCCTTTGGTGTTGAGTGAGAATTGTTGGATGATGTCGCAAAAAGAACCAGCTTTGTGATCATTTCTGAAAGACAAAGTCTTTAAGAACCTGGAAGAAATATTTTTCTGAACAAATTCAGTGTTTCTCTTCTGCATTGACACTGGATTGTGGGGACTTTGTACCAGACAATACTTAATAGTTATTTTCTCGACGTTAGTTTTTTGTTTACCACAGTCTTGTGTATTGAATTGGGACGCTATTACTGTACTAAAATAATTCATTCCTGTCTGTACAGAATTTAACAACCCATAAAAAACTTCATCTAACCCTAATGTATTTCTTACGGGAAGACGGTTCTGAATTCCTGGTCGATGCACTCGGTCAGAAAAGAGGACAGCGCTGTGTTCAGGTTAATTTCTTTGCCTTTCCTTGGCTTGTGGACGCCATTTTTCTCCACAATGCTTTTCAGGGTTCTGTGATAAGATTGACCGCTTTTGTGCTAAAAAAAAAAAAAAAGGGACATTCCAAATGATTTGATTGCAAATAGAACTGAGAATGAATGTGATAAAACATACCTCTATGATTATTCCTCTTATTCTCTTTTCGCCCTGGTCCTTGGCCTTTGTCACTCCCTCAGTTAGACTCTGGTCAAAGTCAGAGTACCAGTCACTTATGGTACGCTCGATATTCTGAAGACCATCTTCCACACTTTCAGAAAGCATTCGACGTACTTGCTCTGCCTGTTGAACCTGAAACCAAAGCCACACATTTAGCTCAGGTTGATTCAGAATAATGTGGTAAAAAGATTAAATTCACATTGTGAATGTGAGCTCCCTTCATCAGAGACAGGATCCCGTAGGCCGCTGATACATAACGAGATGCTCGCTCCTGTTGGCTGTTGAGATTTCTGATAAAGTCCTGCAGTTTTGGTATGTCTGTAAATAAAAGGTCACTGTTTCAAATAAAGTATATTATGTACCAATGTGCTCATGTGGACCTTACCAGTTTGCTCTGGTGCAAGAAGGTTGGTTTCTTCTGAACTCACTGTAAAAACCTTAAAGCAATCGTTGCTGAAATGTTTCTGACAAAAAGAAAAAAGTTTGTCCTTTTTCTCATTGAATCCTGCCAATAGTTTGCTCCAGGTTTTGTGAAATCTGATTGCTCACCTGGAACTCCTTGTTGCGTGTAATTTTTTATCTACTGTATCCTTAATACTTTTTTCGATTTCCATCACATTGTCGCCAGGTCTAGAAAAGAATGGTTGTAAGACTCATTCCCATCACAATTAAACAAGAAAGTTGTATTATATTCCAAATTAATTATATTTCTAAACCAGACTGGCACCACAGTAGATCAGTGCGCACACACCCCCAACATTTTTCTATAAAAAACCACACACGTCTTCTTTTGCTTCATACGGACTATCACGTATGAAGTACGTCACGTTGTTGAGTCTTCATAGGTTTGTAAATACAGCATCGTGCAGACGCGTTTTGGAGCAGTGGCTGATGTGGCGCGGTGTAGCTACCAGGCCACTGCTGTCTCGCACTGGACACGCAGTTTTAGATACGATCAGAACTACAGGTGGACTGGGATACGAGGGACTTCAGCAATGCCTCTGGACTTCACCGGGAAACGCGTGGGAAATAGGACTTTTCTTCAGGAATTTGCCAAATTGGAATCATGCTGGAATCACGGATGAGCTCCCTGATTCATGTCACCTCTTAACACCCGCCTTAACCGAGCGCAGTTTCTCCAATTCAGTTTTACCCATATCTAAAAACCTCTCAACTGAAGTAACGCCTCATTTGAAAACTAAAAACTGATCACATTTCTGAAGCATTTTCGCCATGTTTTTGTCTGTTTTTGTAGGTTTTTTGTTGTGTTTTTGTCTTTTTTGTTGCTTTCTTCATTGCTTTTTTCCTTGCTTTTCAACGCTTTTTTATTGTGTTTTCGTCACATTTTTGTCACTTTTTAGTTGTGTTTTGGTTGCTTTTTATTGTGTTGTTGCTTTTCTGGCACGTTTTGTTGCTGATTTGTTGCTTTTTGTGGCTCTTTTTTGCTTTTCATTTCTTTTTAATTGTGTTTCTGTCATTCTTTTGTTGCTTTTTTTGTCTGTGTTTGTTGTATTTTCATCCTTGTTTTCGTTGCTGTTTTGACATTTTGTTCAAAAAGCTTTTGGATTTGGGGAACTGAAGAAAATGTGCTGTGTTCAGAATCGGATTAAAACGCAGATTAGGTGTAGTGTTGTGACACTTGAAGGCATGTGTGGTTTAATTATAGAAATCTGTTAAGTAGCTGTTTTTGCATTAGGGGCGTGCGCGCTGATATACTGTACTAAAGTAGGCCTGTGTGTACGCACAACCGGATAAGATCTTATTTGAGCGACCGACATCAGTGTGTACGAGTAATCTGCGTTTAGAGCCACTTCAATGGGAGTGCCGCAAGGGTCTATTTTGGGACCCTTGCTTTTTAGCATCTATATAAATGACCTCCCTACAGTGTGCTCTGACGTTGACGTGTTCATGTACTCTGATGATACGGTTATCTTCATCCTTGGGAAAAACGAGCTGGAGGTTGCTGACAAATTATCAAAAGAGATGAAAAAAGTTGCATAATGGTTGCAGACGTCCTGCCTGACCTTAAATGTTGATAAAACGGTCTCAATGTTTTTTTCAAATAAACTTAATTTACAACAAACTCAAGAAATTCAAGTAAATGGACAAAAATTAAAAATGTAAACGAAACAAAATATTTAGGTCTAATACCTGATTCGAATCTTGGTTTTAAAAGTCACATAAAAAAACTTGGTAACAAATTAACTACAGAGGCCTCAAATACTTCAACACTATGATTGTTTCACATTTTCTGTATTGCACGTCCAGTTGGTCTCAGGCGTAAAACATTGTTAAAATCACTTGAATCATTATATAAAAGGGCCATAAAAATTAATGATAAAAAGCCTCGTAAGTACAATCACTGTAAAGTACATATAACATTCTGAGTTTCGAAAACCTTATTTAATATAATAAAATTTCTGCTCTGTTTAAAATAATCCATAACATCACTGCTCCCCCTTTGAGAAAATGTTTTACACTCAATTCAGAGAATCTCTAGAACCACACGGTCGACAGTCAGAGGAGAGTGCAACGCAAAACTGCATATGGTCAACAATCATTCTCTTATAAAGCAGCGAGCCTTTGGAACACTCTCCCAAATGAAATTATTTCATGCACAAACTATAGTACATTTATACGTCTGACCAAACAGTGGTTATTATTAAAGCAAACCTGTACGCACTGAATGACTGTGATATGAACGCTGTAAACTGTGAGTGAGTGAATGATAGAAAGTACTTTTATGATGTGAGCTTCTACGTATTATTCTCTATATATTTTATGAACTTTTCTAAGTAACCTGTCCAGGGACTACGGGTGGAAATTAGCATTTTTGCTATAAGCTGGTACATGACATCTCTTCTTTTTTAGACTAATGTTGTTTGTGCATTGTCCCTGATCAAATAAATAAATAAAGTAACCAGACATTTACTTATTTATATTTACTTTATTCATGTTATTGCCGTTAGACCAGTGATCGCTGTACCATGGACACAACCTGCAACAGCAGTGCTTGTACTTCTCCGTGAGGCAGGCGAGCTACACCTTGACTTGAGAAAACCTTCTACTGTTGCAAACAAATAAATCATAATCGATGATATAAGCACCTCCTGTCACGCTGTCAACGTGTATATTTCAATTTCAGCATCAGATTAAACGTTTGAAAATCAATGTGCGGCTGCCATAAAGAGCAGTGCTCTCAGTGCTGTTTGTAATAAACCACGCCTCAGTCAACCTCTTTTTTTTTTTATGAAGCGATGCCCTTGCTAGTGGCAGAGGCACATAGCACAAAAGCGAGGTCTTGAACCTCGCGTTTTGAGTTGCGCTCTCCTTGTGCCAGACAGAAGATCTGGCCCAGTGTGTCTAAAAAGAGACTATGCCACCTTTCCATCTGAAGAGCTGCTGCCTCTCCATCATAATATAAGAAGTGCTCTGTTTTAAGTGATAAGGTCAAAAACATTACTTTTTTATCATGTGATCCAGTTTGGTGCAGATGAAGTGAATGTGGCGACACTCTCCACCGTGACCCAAGTGTCTGCAGGTGCTCTCCAGGATCTCCCAGGCCTCCAGTTCTGAGGCAGCTCGATTCGCTTCAGTCACCACCCACACCGTTCCACAGCTGCTCACCATCTGCAGAAAGAAAACAGGCAACAAACTAAACAACAGACTCCACCTATACTCTGCTCTTCTATTCTCTGAGCTTTCATTATTCTTTTTTGAGCGAAGAAAGGACTTATTATTGATGACATGGCGGCCAATTAGGGCACCATCTACTGTAGGGGGCGCTGAATGTTTGAACCCCATGCTTCCGTCATCTTCGTCATTTTCGGACACTTTTTTTCATGCCAGTAGGACCAGCCAGCCGAAACAAACACCACTGGAGCAAAGTGCCCTGCATCGACCTATCGACCTCCATGCACTCGTCTACCCCTCGGCAGCTTCGCAAAGTAAGGCTAAATCACGCTGTGGCTATTCAGAGCTGGTGTCGTTCAGATTAGATTCATGAGCCAAATTAATGCCATCTTAATCTTAGCATTTCCCCCTTTTCTTTTGAACCAAGTGACGTTCACACTCTATTTAACCTAGAGATTTACTAATCTTTTATGCTTTCAATCCATCGCAAGCTACTTGATGAGTGTGTTATTCACGTTGTGGCCAATTGAATAAATGTACAAACACTAACTTGTAGATTTTCCCATGATTCTTACTTCTTGTTCAGTCACTGAATATTCAGATCTTACTCCTTCAGAAAAGTAGACTAATCCTTGGTTTTAAATATCTAGTCGGGTTTACAGACCCATGGTTCCCTTAAATAATTCAAGCTAGATACCGTTTATGCCAAGTAGACTTCTCCTTGTTCCTTCTGGTGTTAACTACGAATCATAGCAAAATTCCCATTCTGTTACAACGGACACAAAGCCATTTTCAGGCTGCGCAGAGAAACAGTGCAGTGTTGAAAATGCAAATGAACATTGGAAATTTTAGAGAAATCAATCTATTATACATATTTTAGCTGCAAACATTTTCCATTGTTCTCCGCTTAAAGGAATAGGCCACCGTTTTTACACAGTGTTCTTACCTTAGACGAGTTGATGCGCAGTAAAGTGAAGATATTACTGCGCGGACATCGAAGTACTCCAGGTGTTATTACGCCACACAATATAGTGTCCGCTTAGAAAATGTTTAATCTTGTGTGACTAGACGTGGATCGTGTAACTTGTCACGTAACTGTATTAAATAGGGAAAACGTGGAACAGCTTGGTAGCTTCTAACTTCACCCCAATTTGGAGCTATACCTTTTCTAGGAGAGGCTGAATGCTAACAACATTTGCGTGACTGAGCGCACGCACAAAGACCAGACAGGTACGCATCAACTCGTCTAAGCTCAGGTACGAACATATCTCAGTATGGAAAAACGGTGGTCTATTCCTTAAATGAACGGACTTCGTGCTCTACCAGAAGTGTCTTCAAAGGCAGTGCCGATCCAAAGCAAAAAGAGGCAAAAGTGGTTGGCTTTCAACCGACCCTCCCTGGTCCTCCTACGCCGTAGCGAGAGAATGCTATTTGGGCCAAGACAATTCTGAAAAAGGCTTTGTGCATGTGCGCTAGAGAAACACAGAGAAATATAAATGGAAATTGATAAATTAATATTATTGATGTAAAGCTTTTCCTCTCCCCAAGACTTCCGTACCCGGAAGTGTGGCTGTGAGCAGTGTGAGCAGTGTGAGAGCAGTGTGGCAGCTAACATTTTTGCGGAGTCCGGTTGAGAGAGACCAAAATGCCTAAACCGACAAAAACAGAGGCGAAGCAACTGCCAGATTCGGCGGCGGATGAGGATTACGTGAGCCTCAGTCGAGTCACGGAACTCATGGAGCAGCAAAGGGACATGTTCAGGGAAATAATACAACAACAACAGGAGAACTTCAAAGGATTCATTAAAATCATCATGGAATCAACAAACACCCGAATGGATTCACAGATAAAGGACATTCAAGAGCTAAAAACAAGCCTACAGTTCACGCAAGGTGAGGTGGACACTCTGAAAGAAGGAACATTGAAACTCACTGAGCGCACAAACACAATACAAAACGATCTTTATAAAGTATGTGACAATTTGCATATTATCACGGACAAACCGGAGTATCTGGAGGGACAGAGCCGCAGAAACAACCTGGTCTTTGAGGGAGTGTTGGAGACGCCTGGGGAGACCTGGGCTGACGCAGAGGAGAAAGTTAAACATCTACTGAGGGAGAAGCTACATCTACAACACCCGGTGGAGGTGGAGAGAGCTCACCGCGTGGGGAAGCCCGATGGCGGGAGAGTCTGGCCGAGACCCATCGTCGCCAGACTGCTGCGTTGGAAGGATCGCGAAGAAATCCTGCAGCGCGCTAAACACCTCAAAGGAACGAACATTTACATAAACGAGGACTACACGGAATCCTTCAAAAGGAAGCGAAAAGAACTGATGCCGGAGCTGAGAGCTGCCAGGGAAAGGGGGGAGATTGCCTTTTTGCGATATGATAAACTCATTGTACGTCCGCGCACCAGTACACCAAATCAAGTATAAACACCGGGAAAAGCGTATGGATTTTGGTATGTAAAAGCACATAATTTCACATGTCCTGTAATACATATAGTTCTATAGGAAGCATCGACTTGGACCTTTCATTAAGGAGAATTGCTGAAGCAAATAACCAGGATTTTACATTATCACAATATGACTTACAGAACACTGAGATCGACATCGACCCTGAAAATAACTTCTTTACTAGAGCTACTAATGACTGTCAATATTATACAGAGGATCTTTACAATAGTAAACTTAAGAACATTAAGGCATTCACTGTAATCCACTTCAATAGTCGAAGCCTCTATGCAAACTTTAACCACATCAAAAGCTTCTTAAAACAGTTTTCTAAACCATTTAGTGTAATTTTAATCACAGAAACATGGATTAATAATGACAGAGACATTGAGTTTTCTATTGATGGTTATGAATTTATAAGTATGAACAGACGAAACAAGCATGGTGGGGGTGTAGCTATGTTTGTAGACTCCAACTATAGTTATAAAGTAATGGAAAATAAGACTATGGTAGTGGATGATGCACTTGAATGCCTTACTGTAGAAATTACAAGGCAAAAAAAGAAAAATATTATTGTAAGTTGTATTTATAGAACACCTGGCTCTAGATGTTTTTTCTAAATGGATGGAGGAGCACTTTTCAGGTTTAAATCATAAAGTCATGTTTGTGGGGGGAGACCTTAACATCGATCTGTTAAACCCATATAAACATAAAAAGACGGACGAATTTATAAATACTTTATTTAGTATAGGTCTGTTTCCTCTAATAACTAAACCGAGTAGAATCACAACCCACAGTGCGACTTTGATTGATAACATTTTCTCAAACGAAATAGTGATACAATCAGTGGATTAATGATAAATGATATTAGTGATCACCTGCCAGTTTTTGTATTGTACAAAAATGGATATTTAAATATTGATGATGAAAAAGTTATTGGTTTAGAAGGGTAAAAACAGAAAAAACTATTGAGGTATTTAAAAAGGAACTATTAGCTCAAGACTGGAGTATTGTATACAGAGAGATTGACACTAATAAGGCATATGATGAGTTTACGCGAATATTTCATAAAGTATATGACAAAAATTGCCCAATAAAAAAAAATTGTAAAAACAGAAAGTGTAAAGAAAACCCATGGATGTCTAAGGGATTACTAAATGCATGCAAGAAAAAAATTCACTCTACAAAAAATGTATGAATGATAGAACAAAAGAAGCTGAGGATAAATATAAGAAATATAAAAATAAACTGACAGGTATCATTAGAAAATGTAAACAGGATTATTATAATAAGTTGTTAGATAGCAATAAGAATAATATTAAAGGTTTATGGAATATCTTAAATAGTATAATTAGAAATAAACCAAGAACGATTAATTATCCAAAATA
The DNA here is from genome assembly GCA_007210695.1 of Neogobius melanostomus. Taxonomy (NCBI): domain Eukaryota; kingdom Metazoa; phylum Chordata; class Actinopteri; order Gobiiformes; family Gobiidae; genus Neogobius; species Neogobius melanostomus. The sequence goes on from VHKM01001200.1 coordinate 40,040, forward strand.
TTTCAAAGATGAGGATAACACTTTAAATAATATGAATGAAGTAGTCGATACATTTAATAAATTCTTTGTAGATGTTGGACCGAATCTTGCTGCAAAAATTGCAAATGTTGAGAACTATAATTGTGAACTGATAGACACAAATCCTCTGTCCATGTTCCTCAAACCTGTGGAGGAAAAGGAGATACTGGACATTGTTAAAGGGTGTAAAAATAAAACCTCGACAGATTATTATGACATGGATATGAAAACTTTAAAAAGTGTTATTGAAAGTATCTCTAAGCCGTTAACATACATCTGTAACCTATCGCTGCAAACTGGACAATTTCCTGATGGTATGAAAGTAGCAAAAGTGATTCCTCTGTTCAAGGCAGGAGATAAACATCTCTTCACAAACTACAGGCCTGTTTCCCTTTTACCGCAATTCTCAAAAATCTTAGAGAAGGTTTATAACTCTAGACTTGACAGTTTTATTGAAAGGTGTAATTTACTCTCGGACAATCAGTTTGGTTTTAGGAATAATCACTCAACCTCACACGCGCTCTTTGATATAATTGAAGAAATAACTAATGCTGTCGATAACAAGAAATATGCAATCGGGTTATTTATTGACCTGAGTAAAGCGTTTGATACAATAAACTATGATATACTAATTAATAAACTAGAACATTATGGGCTTAGGGGGGTAGCTCTACAGTGGGTTACCAGTTATTTAAAAAATAGAAAACAATGTGTGAAAATAGGTGATTATCAGTCGAGTTGTCAACAAATTGTGTGTGGTTTACCTCAAGGGTCCATTCTGGGCCCAAAATTGTTTAATATGTACATCAACGACATTTGTAAAACGTCTCAAGTACTTAAATTTATCTTGTTTGCTGACGATACAAATATTTTTGCATCAGGTGACGACTTACAGCAACTGTGTCGGATTGTTAACTTGGAACTCAAAAGTGTCAATAAGTGGTTCAAACAAAATAAATTATCTCTAAATCTGAGTAAAGCAAAATGATGATATTTGGCAACTGTAATTCCAATGCTCAGGAAGCAATTCAGATAGAGGGTGTTGGCATAGAGCGAGTGCATGAAATCAAATTCCTTGGTGTTATTATAGATGACAGAATTACTTGGAAAGCTCATATTAAATATATATCTACGGAAATTTCTAGAACCATTTCAGTAATAGCAAAAGCAAAGCACATTTTAAACATCAAAGCTCTACATATCTTATACTGTTCTCTGATTTTGCCATATTTATATTATTGCACTGTGGTTTGGGGTAGTACTTATAAAAACACATTAAAACCAATAGTATTGTTGCAAAAAGAGCTATCCGAGTAATTCATAAAGTTGGGTTTTTGGACCACACAAACTCATTATTTTTAAAATCAAAGATCATGAAGTTTTGTGACATTGTTGAGTTCCAAACTGTACAGATGTTATACAAAGCAAGATACAAACTGTTACCGGGCCAAATACAAAGAAGGTTCCAAGAACGTACTGGTTGTTATGAATTACGTGACGAATTAAACTTTAGGACTCAGAAACATAGCTCAACTTTGAAAAGTTTTAGCCCAACAGTTAATGGGGTACAATTGTGGAATAAACTGGAAATGGAGTTGAAACAAAGTCCAAATATCAACCTGTTCAAATATAAATACAAACAAAAGACTTTTGAAATATACAGAGAAGAAGAAATGCGTTGCCACTAGGAGGCGCAGTAGGATCAATTATGTGTATTTCCTCTATAATCAAGGAAGAGTGTTGCTGCTTGGAACGGTTGTCATTCTATTGCTCAAATTTACAAATTGAGAATTAGGGTATGCAAGTTATGAATCTGTTGAGAGGGACCCTCCAACAGGCTCAAAACCTTGTCTTTTAATGCACCACTCAGCATAGGAACATCATCTACAAATCAGCTGTTAGGGCAGCTGGGTGGGGGTTTGTTGAGGGGGAGTTACTGCCCTCTTCAACTGGCCCGCTCTACACCCTGGCTTTTTAATGCACCACACTATGCAGGGCTTACATCATACTTCACATATAACTCAATTAAACAAATATAATAATAATGATAATTAAACTCAAATTAAATTATATTGAGGATGGTAATGACAACAGGGAAGTAGCAAGATCTCAGAGTATATATGTATTAATGAACCTTTATAACATAAAAGTAGCACATTCTTTGTTCTTTATTTTGGTGTTGTTTTTGTTTTATTGTTCATCATTTATTGTTACTTTGCCCTCTGTTCCTTTGTTTATGATTTGCTACCTTGTAAATATTAAATGTAATGTTATTATTTTTATTTGGGGTGGGCGCTTATAAGCCTTTGGCTTCAGCCCACTCCCTTTGAGCAGGTTAACTGCTCAAACAAATAAATAAACTAAACTAAACTAAATCCATTTACTGATTAATGTGCATCATCCTCCCTGTATTTATCAACAAAAGAGTGAAACGACCACATCAGGGAAGTGCACATATGCATACCTGTCGCCACATTGACAGGGCTCTGATGCTTGATGCCCGCCGTCAGGGGAATAAATGCGGGGAACAGCTGATCGTTGTTACGTGGCTGATGGTGTGGCTTTTAGAGCAAGACTATGTGAATGTGACTGAACTAACTTTGAAGTAAATACAGGAGAAACTAGAGCAGTTTCGGGTCGACCCACAAAGCGCTCCAACATTTGTTAAAACGAGCAAAGCTCCACACTAGCATTTTGAGTTGCACTAGTGCATGTAGTAAAGGGTTCGGTACCTCTGCCCTATGTACTATCAAAGTGTTAGGACATGGTCGTAGTACCTTTTTCCACATCTCGTTCCTGGTTTTGTTGTAGTCTCCATTCCCAGGGAGATCCACCAGCGTCACGTGGCGGAGCAGCTCATTGTTTGGGACTTTGATGGTGACGTTCTTCACAACGGGCCAATACCAAATATTTGTAGCATCAGTTCCACTTTCCTCTTTCGTGTATATCTTAAGGTCTTCACACAGTTTCTGTTTCTTTGACTGCAGAAGAATAAGTCATGAGTCAACAGAACAACCATACAGATTACAGGGAGCATGCATCTCACCAGTGGATATGATTCCTCCAAAGTCTTCTTTTCCAGTTTCTTTACAATCTCTTTGTATCGTTTGGAGTCCTTTTTTAAACTATCCAGGGACTTGCCTTTCCATTCGTCTCCGAAGAGTGAGGTCAGCTTTGATTCATAATCAGGATCACACTCTTCCCTTTCCTCAAAGTAAGGTCTGAAGAAGTCCATCTCATTGTCAAAGTCCTGTAGACAGAAGTGGTGAAACACATTTAATCCTTAGACCTTGTAGAGTTATTTGTTTTATGTTTATTGGTTTATTTTGGTTGGGACAGTGCAAGTTAATGAACAAGCCACACCGGATTGAGCAAATGTGTTGCTCTCATTTCTAAAGCTGGACTGTAAATGATTTGCAAAGATGCTCATTGGTAAATTTATTTTCAGAAACAAGTATTTTGTAATGTGTAGAAATAATACTCATGTTCTTTTTCGTAAAGCCATGTTGACTTCAATTATAATTGCTTTACTGGTAATTACCTTTCATGCTTTAAACAGGCTTTTACAAAAGGTAGTGTTAGGGTTTGGGGTGGTTGTTCGGGTTTAGTTCGGGTTTGGTTCGGGTTTTGTTTGGTTTTCCCTTGTCTTAGTCTCTGTCTGTCATGTTGCGTCTCCTCCCTCTCCTTGATTGTCTGCTCCTCCCTTACTCGTTCCACCTGTTCCCCATTTCCCTTGTGTGCGTATACAGTGAGGAAAATAAGTATTTGAACACCCTGCTATTTGCAAGTTCTCCCACTTAGAAATCATGGAGGGGTCTGAAATTGTCATCGTAGGTGCATGTCCACTGTGAGAGACATAATCTAAAAAAAAAAAATCCAGAAATCACAATGTATGATTTGTAACTATTTATTTGTATGATACAGCTGCAAATAAGTATTTGAACACCTGAGAAAATCAATGTTAATATTTGGTACAGTAGCCTTTGTTTGCAATTACAGAGGTCAAACGTTTCCTGTAGTTTTTCACCAGGTTTGCACACACTGCAGGAGGGATTTTGGCCCACTCCTCCACACAGATCTTCTCTAGATCAGTCAGGTTTCTGGGCTGTCGCTGAGAAACACGGAGTTTGAGCTCCCTCCAAAGATTCTCTATTGGGTTTAGGTCTGGAGACTGGCTAGGCCACGCCAGAACCTTGATATGCTTCTTACAGAGCCACTCCTTGGTTATCCTGGCTGTGTGCTTCGGGTCATTGTCATGTTGGAAGACCCAGCCTCGACCCATCTTCAATGCTCTAACTGAGGGAAGGAGGTTGTTCCCCAAAATCTCGCAATACATGGCCCCGGTCATCCTCTCCTTAATACAATGCAGTCACCCTGTCCCATGTGCAGAAAAACACCCCCAAAGCATGATGCTACCACCCCCATGCTTCACAGTAGGGATGGTGTTCTTGGGATGGTACTCATCATTCTTCTTCCTCCAAACACGTTTAGTGGAATTATGACCAAAACGTTCCATTTTGGTCTCATCTGACCACATGACTTTCTCCCATGACTCCTCTGGATCATCCAAATGGTCATTGGCAAACTTAAGACGGGCCTTGACATGTGCTGGTTTAAGCAGGGGAACCTTCCCAAGATTATCCACTGATATCAAAGTTTAATAAAAGGACGTCGATCTGTTTTGTTTGCCTGCTTTTCATTTGCATATAGCGGCTTGACCTAATGAGCTAAGACAAATACGCGAAAATTGCAATGTAGTAGTATGTTATTGAGCTTCTTTGTCTTCTTATTAAACATGAACTTCAGCTGAAGCAGCTAAAATATTTACGGCCTGTCATAACTGGCTACTGTACTGTACCAGAGCCTAAAGGGTCTATGACAATACTGTACACAGTACAAGAGGCTAAGTTTGTTAAAGATGGCTAACATCACAACAAATTACAAAGAAACCCTGAATAGTTCCGATTGTGCTGGATACTTAAGTTGGAGGACCTGCATTGATGCTCATTTGGACATTATGTTTGCCCGGATACTTGATGTAAATGTTGTAATCTGTAAAGCACTTTGTGATACCTTTGGTATGAAAAGCGCTTTATAAATAAAGTTTGATTGATTGACCAGTTACCTGCTCCATATACTATTGTCACAGAGCAGTGGGTGGTAGACCGGTGTAGATAAATTTAACTCGAGGCAGAAATGAAAATGTTAGTCTCATTGAAATGTGTACAGCCTGCGTTCATACACTTTGTATGGTATGCATAAAAAATTGAACTCTTTTCTCATGTATTCATTCATATTCGTTCATTTAATTGCACATTCACGTTATTCATTAATTCATATTACTGACATGTACATGTATTTTTTGATTACATTGTGTCCTATTCATCCATTCAAACAGTGTGTTCTTTACATTCACAAACTTCAAGTTCAAACTCATTTGCTCTGGCAAGATGACAAAGTAAACTATATACAAAATGATACTCTATTGTCTCTACAGTTATTTGGGAATATTGAATCAACATTGTAATTTTAAATATTGCAATAACCAAATCCCAAAGACTGAGGGTCTTGCGTCTCCAGTATTTTATGAAGCTGAAATGTAATAAAAGTATCATTTGCTGAATACTAGTTTTATCGCTTCAAGATAATCGTCAAACCACGGCCCCAGAATCAAAACTCAGTTTTGACCGTTTCAATCGGTCCCGCAGCTGTTGATTCCATGACTTTATAGCCTCCGGTTCCCTTTTCAAAGCCACGTAGTCATCCTGAAGGTGGCGATACTGCATGTTGAGTTGGTCCAAGTCCTTTCTGGGCACAAAGTCATCTACAAGAAAAAAAGGAGAAAAAATACTTCATGCTTGAAGTTCAATATCACTAAAGGCACCATCTTAACATTACACAGAGCACATCCTGGTCAATACATTCAGACAACACACAGACACAATTCCCACCCATCCACTGAATTTCGTATACCTGATTCAGCTTCAGCTGGGAGTGTGGAGCTAGTAACAGGTGCCTTCTCCTAATTTGTTCATATCTATGGAAAATTATACAAAGTATTGTATATCAAAACATTTAAACTATTTTACATATTTTGGCTCCTACTAACCAAAGCTATGCAGTCAGGTTAGAATATTTTACTGACCGAATCATACATACCTTGCTACCTTTGCTGTAGGGTCTGAAGCGCTATGTGGAAAAATAAATGGCACAAAATCTGGACTGTCAGAGTCCATAGATGGTTCTCCTGATAAAGGAAAATCCCACATTAGTTCAGCTAATTATTGCACAAGTTTCCATTTCAGACATCTCAACCAGGGAAAAACTACTTTCAAGGAGCATGCAAAACATTATATTAACTACACTCAAGTAAAGTCTCTTAGGAGTTGACATTACAAGTGGGTCAACATAAAGAAGAATGATACTTGTTAAACTCAATCAGCTGACAGTAAACATTCTGCTCCTTTTGAGCCGAAGGTTCAAATAAACAAATAAACTAAAGCAAGGGCAGTATTATGTAACATATACATACAAAATATGTTAGGCTATTAATGAGAGTGAAGTTGACTACACCTCTAAAAGATGCCCTCCCTGTCATTTGCGGTGTGCTCTTCTTCCACTCACAATATTTTTTTGTTATGGTTTGTAGGCTACACAGGGTAATTTCTCAACAACTGAAAGCCGCTATCAAAAGGCGGCGAGCAAGACTTTAGACAAAAAGGTCATTAGGCGAAGCCCCACGTTAAACTCGCGCTAAGTACCATTATTTTTCCTTAACTCAAAGCAGCCGTCATCCAATTCAGTGACTCTACAACAATCATACCTAGATCAGTGTCTATTTGGCTTTTTGAAGGGCGTTTCTCCTCAGGATTTTCAGGCTAAACCAAGAAGGAGCCTAACTTTGGCTACTTATTTAGCAAAACAGCTAACGTTGCTAAAACAGCTAACGCTACAGGTTGCTAAAAGTTAGCTTTAACTTGGCTGATTAGGATCAAATATTAGCCTAGTTTTAGTGCTCACTTAAGAATTATGGCGAGATACTTAAATACTTTTTAATTACTGTAGGATACAAATACTTACCAGATATGAAGTGAGCGCTACAGAGGCTCACCCCAGTTGTAGGACCACCCGAACCCTAATTCGCTCTTTTAATTGCCCGAAGCCACAATCTTCTCCTGTTTTTGGCAAATGGGTGACGTCCTCTTGGGATGTTGAACATACGCCAACCATTCTCACTTCTGTGCAATTAACAGCAAAACAACTCCTCATTTTATCGTTCGGAAAGCCTCTGTCTGTGTAGCTTTTGCTCCCCGGATGCGCGCGCAGCTTGTCTGTGACGTCACCACAACTAGCCAATGGGGACGATCTCCTGAAAAAGCCCGCCCACCTGAGAGGATTGTGCCAGAACTGCAAACAAAAACTCAAGGAGTGCAAACGTACGGCAACGTATTGCATTCACTTGAAAAAAATAAAGTTTCTGTTTTATGAGCAAAATAAATTCTGTTTTAACGAGTAAAGTTTCTGTTTTTATGAGCAAAATAAATCCTGTTTTAACAAGTAAAGTTTCTGTTTTTATGAGCAAAATAAATCCTGTTTTAACGAGTAAAGTTTCTGTTTTATGAGCAAAATAAATCCTGTTTTTACGAGAAAAGTTTCTCTAAGCAAAATCCACTAACTGGCGTATGCAGGACTTCACTATCAGTTCTGCCGACGCGGAAATGTCACAATTAAGCAGTTTAATTCGCTTTTATTTTGATTTAGGCTTGCGCCATTGGGAGATTTTGATGTGCCTCAGCAGTCTTGGCGGTATTGTAATTAGCATGTCAACTTTGCGAAGATACCTAAAGGAGCTGCGCCTGTTCAGACGCAGGAACAAGTCTGACCTGCTGGACGTGGCAGTGTTTGTCCAGGATCAACTCAACCGGTATGGCATGCTTCATGGATACAAGACGATGCATCTCAAGTGTATTCAGGCCGGTTACGTGGTGACCCAGGAGACAATCAGAAACCTCCTGAAGATATTGGACCCCAATGGAGTGCAAATGAGACGGAGGAATCGCCTCCACCGCCGTTTGTACCAGAACCCAGGGCCAAACTTTCTATGGCACATAGATTCATATGACAAGCTTAAACCATATGGAATCTGCATAAACGGGGCAGTGGATGGCTTTGCACGAATGGTAATATGGCTACACGCCTACTCCACGAGTAGTGATCCGAAAGTAATCGCTGGATACTTTATCAATCAGGTGCTGTCACGTAACGGCACTGCCACCCGAATACGTTCAGATCTGGGCACAGAGAACTGTTATGTGGGGCAAATGCAAAACTTCCTCAGAAACGAACATACAGACGATTTTGCCAAAAGATGTTATATAACTGGTTCGAGTAACCACAACCAGCGCATAGAACAATGGTGGGGATATCTGAGGACGCAATACGCACAGTTCTGGATGGATGTATTTTGAAAGAGAATGGACATTTCTCTGGCGACTTCCTGGATAAAAGTCTGATTCAGTTCACCTGTCTTGAAATCATAGAGGTAAGAGATTTTTAACAGCTTTGCGATGCTACTGAGATAAGCCTTATAGGCCTTTGTACAAGAGTATTGAATATACTCCTTCATGACCTATCACAACTACGAAATACGTTTACAAAGTGATGAAAAAGTTTTCTTAAAATGTAATTATGTCCTTTTCCATAAATACGTAGCCAGAAAAATCGTAGAGAAATAACTATTTAGTCCTCATTAGATAGCGCACCTGACTGACATCAACAAACGCCCAATACCTGACCTCCACAGACAATCTATATACAAGCGCGCCACCTGCTGGCGAAATAAGGACAACACAAATGTTTAGCTCTAACAATTTCTTTTTCACCTTGTAGAAGGAGCTTCAGGACATTGCTCATGTCTGGAATACCCATAGAATTCGTCATTCCAGACATGCAACTTCTCCAGCAGGACGCCCAGTGATGCTGTACACCTTACCTCAACTGTATGGCGCAAGGGAACATCTCAAAGAAGTTTCACATGAAAGGATCCAGGCCTGCATGGAAGAATGTCTATCAAGAGGACCCTACCCCTGTGATCAAACAGTGTTTGACTTAAGTTGCTATGCTATGGCAGAAAACAATCTTGAACCACCCACCACTGCAGAGGAAGCCATTGAGCTTTACTTATTCTTGCGGTCTTACATGCATCATTATGTTGAGTATTAGCACATACAGTATTTTGTTGTTTTGAGTATTTTTTGGCAACCCCCAAACTAGTATCAGCCTGGCCAAGTGTAAAAACCTAACATGGATATAAAAAAAAAAGGTTTGCCCATGCTTTTACTAATGGCAACTTGAAATGTTATTGTTTATAGGAGAAGACCAATCCATGTACCAAAGAAGGGCAGCCAGTGCCTGTTTATTTTGAACAATTATAGCATATAAGTGCAATAACAGTGCAATCATTTGGTGGGAACCTGCTTGATGTTCAAAAAAAATATAAAAATTCTGATTACAAATACAATTAATAAAATTTTGAAATAAAATGTTCATGGTTTTCATATTCCATTGAAAAAAAGTCAACAGTATGCTAACAGCTATGAACATGCCTTCTGTATTATAACAATAACAAGTTTGACAGTCAATACTAACACACATAGTAATCACTTAATTCTGAATAACTAACAAGACATGTCATTTTTTGCAATATCTATATGAAAACATATTTTCATGTGAATCTTGCATTCATACTGCCTAAAGGCAATTAGGCTAAAGGCAATCTACAACAAAAACAGCCTATAGAAGATACTGAATGATCAGATATGTTAGGACAGTATGAATTACCACAAAATCTAAGCAATGTCCATTGAATAATAGTTGGAAGACAATATTCCTTCAATTTCGGCTCGTAACTCAGGATAGCTGTTGTAAGTTGAAGGAAGCTCCAAACTTGGGCCACAGGTATGTGCAATGAGTCGTCTTGAAAATCCTTCCAGATTTGTGAATATTATCTCGATCTTTTTAACGCAGATTACATCAGAGCCTGTCACAAACCTTAACATCTTCCGGAGGCCAATTTAATCCAATCCCCTTATGTACTGATGCAAGAATTGCAAACTCTGGGCTTCAGCTGCATTAGATGGAGAGGCATCAAGTAACTTTATCACCTTGCGTGTTGTTGGTTTCAGATCATCAAACATTTTCTGCAGTTCCAGTATACTTGGAAAAAACTCCCTGAGAGTTGGTCCTGCAACTGCTGCAATATTATCCAGTGCATATTTTGGCTGCTGAATAATTTGCTTGTGTGCAACTTGGAGTAGGATAGGCTTCAGATTTGCTTGTGTAACATTTGTGCGCACTCCCATGCGGTCAATGAGGTCAAGGAACTCCTCCTCATCATCACCAGTCACAGTCTCTTTTAAAGCAATAGCCAGGAGATCACGCTCAGATTGACTTAGGTACAACTTGAGAGAATCAAACAAAAGTTCAGGAGATACAGAATGTTCACCAAAGATAACAGCTGCCACAAATGCTTGAGCCAGGCGAGCTGGAAAATACCCATGGTCTTTTAGTCCCTTGGCCAATATTCTACTGTACCTACAGACCTCCATTCTTCTTGTTGCCATTTTGGAGATAGGGAGGGAACCCGAACATCAGCTCCCTCTGCGGCGCAGTCTAAAAATTCTGCCCAGCATGCTGCATATACGTCTCTCGACACACCATCAGCATCTGCACCTATTTCATCTATGAAGCTGAACTTAATAGGGTAGCTCACCATGGCTTCATCCTTGAACTGTATAATCAGCTCCTCTAAGAGATTCACTCTGTGAAGTTTGACTGTCACGTGCACCAATCTTTCAGGAGAAAGGGGTGGGAGAGAAGGTTCTGTGTCAGATCTAATGGGAGTTGAGGTGTTCATGTTCACATTTGCTTGTGGATTGTTGGGGTGTTCTTCACTCTGAATGGGCTCAAATGGAACGGTGTCATCAAGAAAACTGACAATTCCCGCGCTTTGCATAGCCAATAATAATCTCAGATGTATCGTCTAAAGAGTCAAGATCAACATCATTAATCTCAACAGTAGCCAAATCAGCAGGAGGCAAATGTGTGGTACATTCCTTTTGTATATGGTCACTGTTTTGTTGTTGTTCAGTGTCTGGCTGTTGCTCATTTGTATTCAGTGTCACTTGATCAGGGGTGCTTTGCTGCCGTTCATCTGCCACTTCAGCTTCTTCTTCAAACTGTATGAGATTTTCAGTGGCCTCTGTTAGCAAATAAAATCTTAACACACCAAACTTATGTATTTCATAGAGGTCCCCCACAGTGACATGCTCATCAAGGTATGCTTCCTGAAAATCAACAATGGAGTGGCTCGAATCCTCCCACTTTCCTTGCCTGACTGATCATCAGGAAAAAATAGCATCTTGGCATGTGATAAAATGTCCTTAGTTGTGGCAGTCTTGGATATTTCAACAACTCTGGTTCCTCCACCATAACGTTTCTTCACTATTTTTTGGTTGTGTAACCAGCCCAGCTCTATTTTCCTTTTCGTCTTTAAAGCCCTTTTGTTTTTACGTAGATGCATATGTGTCGGTCGGAGAGAATGCTCCTCATCAGATTGCGGGTCTTTGTTTGTTTTGGTTTCCATTTTTCTCTTAAGTTTTTCAAATAACGACTATCTTTTTGGATCAGTGATACATTTTCTTTGTTTTTCCATGCAAAAGCGCCTTACAGCAATCCGATCCCCATATGCTGGAATAAAATCAGCCAGGGTCTTATCATCTATTTGTCCAACAACAGAGCAGTCAATCTGGAACAAAAACATAAAGTGTTAGACCTTTGAGTGTAACAGAGGATAATGTTGTAATGGGTGAGTAACAAATTTACAAAGTTACCCGCTCCTGCTGCATTTTTTGAATATTCTCCTCAGGAATACCTCGGCTGCTTAGATATGCCCAAAACTGTCTTGTGTGAAGACAGAAGAAGTAGCCATGGCTTGATCTGCAAGAGAGGAAAAAAATCTATAACTGCATATATAGACCATATATATAGGTATAGACACTGTTCACCTGTCTATGGGTGCACTATTTCAACAAAACTCAATCATCATTGATTAATGTTATATTTACATTTCAATTATGATGAGATTTTCAAAGATAAACAGAATGATAGCATTGAATTATATAGAATGATAGATCCACGGGTTATATTTACGAATCTAGTGCCAATATGGCGGCGGCTGGGGACGTTTTTGTCACGTGACTGGCAAGTTGTTACGATGTCAATTATTTTATATTTTCATTAATGACATCATAAAGCGCCTATGCAACAGAGGTTCAAGATGCCCATTGTTAAAAGGTATCCATCACAGTGACTAGCTACATTCATTGCTTACCTTCGGCTGAATTTCAGTTGTAGTCCGAACTAAACAGTTCGCAAAAAGCGCTTCACGGTTTCTCCTGTTCTCGGATTGCAAACTGTATTATTTCTGTAGCGGTTCACTGCTGGGAAGCCTTCCCTCATGTGGACCACCATTTGAACAACGCACTTTACTGGAACTGGAACAGCATGTTAGCTCCATGGACGGCCCTCTGTTTGATTGCGCCTCTCGGAGAATATCGCGTTGATTACAGTAAAACATTGTTTAACTCTGACAAAACTTTTCTCGTAAAAACAGGATTTATTTTGCTCATAAAAACAGAACTTTTCTCGTAAAAACATGATTTATTTTGCACGTCAAAACAGAACTTGTCAAGTTAAAACAGAAACTATTCTCGTGAAAACAGAAACTTTATTTTTTTCAAGTGAATGCAATACGTTGCCGTACAAACGAGAGAGAGCTGCAGAGAGACTGCAAAACTGAGAGTCGGAGCAAAAGTCTGACCGGAGAGAGAGAAGCAGAGGGAACCGTAAACAGAAGAATACATTATTAGAAGAGTAAAATACCAATACTTTACGCAATTAGACAAAGAATTTGATTGCAAGTTATAGTTTTATTTTTTTAAATTAGTTTTATTTTCTCTCAAAGTCCCTATTTTTGTTTGACATTGAAGAAGTTTTGTTTGTTTCTTTTGGCACAAAACTGATTCCATAACCATGTTGTATTTTTGGAATGCTGGGAATTTTTTTGCTAGCAATAGCTTACAGCTCCATGTGAAGACAACAGCTCATCCATTTTGTCATCCACTTTTTATCTGGGAATTTTTCGGTGAGTATTGCTATACAATTATAACACATGTTGTACAGCACGCTCGCAGCTTTGGGCTCCATATATTAATCAAATTTAAGCGTTTTTATGTTTCTTTATCAACTCTTTGTTGTTAGGGGACAGGACCAACCTGATAGCATAGCATCTTTCAATCTCCGCTTAAAGTTTGTAGTTTACTTTGTCACTCCTGCGATCCCATTTCTTGTATTTATTTTTTGTTATTTTGACCCTCATACATTTCAGGGAAGGACACCCGGCTGCGTATCTCTGCTCTTGTTCATGCAATGTGACTGTAGCTGTAAAACACGGACACAGGGGCACATGGATGAAGCACTAGCCTACTGCATCATGCCCTTTCTTTTATTCATTATGTCTTCTTGTTTACAAAGAAGTCAATTTTGGTTTAAATTTTAATTTTACATCCCATATAATAATTGCGAGAGCATAAAAAACATTTGATATGTAAAAAATAAGTACTTAATTCTATGTTTCTAATGTGTCTCTTAGTAGGATATATTAATAATTAGTATTTTTTCATTTAAAGTATTTTCACACAGATGGAGACCCACACACTGTAAGACTGTTCTCTCTTCAAAGCCTGTGACTTGAGAAGAAAAGCAGCTTCTGTCTGTGTCAGGTACATCTTTATCATCTTTACTGTCATCTAAATTCTATCACCATATAGCCACTCTGACCACTGTTTTACATGGCAAACTAACATTTCTGTCCTTTGTTGATAAATTGTAGCCGTGGAGTTGGTGGCGCAGCCTCAAAGCCCTCTGAAAACAGCTTTCAACTTTTTGGAGGTTTGTATTTTCTATAATATGTAACCAGGCGGTTAAACGTTGTTATGAGTCTCAAAGTTCCCACCCGCCCGTGAACGCACCGGCACTTGTGCCGGCTGCACCTCGTTGATTAGGTGATTATAAAAAGCTGTGCACCTCGGAGTTGGTTAGTGTCGGGGCTGGTATGCGGTGGTGCGGGCGAATACTCGATTTTCGGGAAGGAATTTGCTGAGCTCATGTTGCTCCCGGAGGCGCCCGAAGCCCCGTGTGGTGCTCTGTTCGCTGTCTGCTAAAAAGCCATTCCCAAAGGCTGCTCAATTTAGCTCCTTTCCTTACCCCCAGTACTTGAACTTACCTTACTGTTGGCTCCTTATCCTAACTTACCAATAGCACCTTAACCCGTAGACGGTTACAAAGTCCTTATCGATAATACCTTGACCCCAAGCACCTTAACTCCAAGCACCTTTAACGTAACGCATTACGGCAAGACTTAGCTGATTGATGTGGGATTTGGGTTGAGTTCTTTTCGTTTGTTTTGATTTGAGTGAGTTATTAACGTTAAGTTTGTTATTTGTTTTGTGGTTGCTTAATGTTTGTTTAGATTCCACATGTACGTTAGCTAAGTTTTATTTAAGTGTTTTGTTGATCTGAAAAGTGATATTTTAAAGAAAGTATTAATATAAGTGAATTGCCCTTGGAAAATAAAGAAATTTATATTTTTGCTACCTCTGCCTTGGTTCCTTTGTATACCAGACTTACCTGTGTAATAGTGTTTAACATCATCTCTAAACAGAGAGAAATAGGGGAGCCTCGAGACACCCCCCTCGGTTACAAAGTGGCGTTGTCGGCAGGATCTGGTGAACCAGGCAGAGTGTAGTTTAAATTGTAGGCTTGTTTTTGGTGCTTGAAGTGTGCTTTAGTCAGTTAAAATTCTGGTAAAAAAAAAAAAAAAAAAAAAAAAAAAACTGTAGAAGGAGAGGAGCTTAATTGAGCAACAGTTGGTACACCGTGGGACCTGGTTGGAGATCCACCCTCGCCAGCTGTGAAAGAGGTGCCCACCCCGCTTGTGCCTTGATGGAGCTGCAGGAACTCCGGGAGAAGGTCCAGCAGCTGGAAGTTGAGAAGGAGAGGTTGCGGCTGGAGCGGGACGCTGCACAAGCTGGACTGTGGTCAAGGGACTGTTGGAAAATCGTGAGGCTGATCATGCCATTTACCTGCCAATGGACAGTCACTGTTTATGTGGAGATCCTAAATGTACTCTGTTAGACGTTTGCGTTAAGGCAATTAAAGGGGGATGTGAGGGTGGGGCATATTGCGTAGTGCAGAGTAGCAACAAGCCCCCCAGTTTGAGTTGCCCACTAACATTACTGCCTCGGAGTTTGCTACACTAACAGTTTTAGTACAAAAGCAGCAAGAGCAATTGGATCAGATAACTAAAGTTCTCTCAGTGATGCAGTTGGGTTTACGGTTTAGGTCTCCAGGTCCGTGTAACATTATGTGTCACTGGTGTTTGCAGCCTAGTCACATGAATTGTTGTTATGCACACGTGTGTCCAAGGTGCATTCATTCAGAAGGCTCGGCTCAGGTAGTAATGACCAGCCCACCGGTTGGTATCAGAACTGGACCACCACTCAAGTCTCGTCGCCCAGGGAGAAGGGAAAGGCGGGACCGGGGAAAACTCTTCATTGGAGGTTTGAGTTTTGCTACTAAGGAGGACAAACTAGCAGAGGTTTTTGGGAAATACGGCATCTTAGAAGAAGTGGATGTTGTTCGGGACACAGACACTGGACGCTCTCGTGGATTTGGCTTTGTCAAGTACGCTGATGCAAAATGTGCTGGGAATGCACTGGAGGCTATGAAAGGTACAACTTTAGACGGCAAGGCCATTCGAGTGGAGGGAGTAAGACGGTGGGATCAGTTCAGAGGAGGGGGAGAATCTGGTTCTGGACCCCCCAGTGGCCCACTGAAGGGAGGCTCGCAAGAAGACAGTCATGGAGGCCAGGGCAGGATCTGCAGCAGGAGATGGTATGGAGACCGCATGGGAGGCTGTCCTGTTAAGGAATCTGTCTGCATCCAGTCTACACCTGCGGAGCTACGTTCACCTAGAATGGCGCTGGTTCCCCCAACTTCTGTCCGCATACCAGATGTTCTGCAAACCAGTGGGTCGGTACCTGGGAAGTCTTCCCCAAAGACAGCAGGAGAACGCTCCAAGCTTCATCACCGCCATGTCCCTGCCAGGATTGAGGGAGATGGGGTTGCTGCCTCTCGGACCCAGGGTGCTAGTAGTCTCACCACTGCCATGTTTCGCCATGGTCGTAGGTCGTTTTCTAATCGTTGGGCCACCGATTCATTCGGGGGGGGGGTAAATGTAACCAGGCGGTTAAACGTTGTTATGAGTCTCAAAGTTCCCACCCGCCCGTGAACGCACCGGCACTTGTGCCGGCTGCACCTCGTTGATTAGGTGATTATAAAAAGCTGTGCACCTCGGAGTTGGTTAGTGTCGGGGCTGGTATGCGGTGGTGCGGGCGAATACTCGATTTTCGGGAAGGAATTTGCTGAGCTCATGTTGCTCCCGGAGGCGCCCGAAGCCCCGTGTGGTGCTCTGTTCGCTGTCTGCTAAAAAGCCATTCCCAAAGGCTGCTCAATTTAGCTCCTTTCCTTACCCCCAGTACTTGAACTTACCTTACTGTTGGCTCCTTATCCTAACTTACCAATAGCACCTTAACCCGTAGACGGTTACAAAGTCCTTATCGATAATACCTTGACCCCAAGCACCTTAACTCCAAGCACCTTTAACGTAACGCATTACGGCAAGACTTAGCTGATTGATGTGGGATTTGGGTTGAGTTCTTTTCGTTTGTTTTGATTTGAGTGAGTTATTAACGTTAAGTTTGTTATTTGTTTTGTGGTTGCTTAATGTTTGTTTAGATTCCACATGTACGTTAGCTAAGTTTTATTTAAGTGTTTTGTTGATCTGAAAAGTGATATTTTAAAGAAAGTATTAATATAAGTGAATTGCCCTTGGAAAATAAAGAAATTTATATTTTTGCTACCTCTGCCTTGGTTCCTTTGTATACCAGACTTACCTGTGTAATACTGTTTAACATCATCTCTAAACAGAGAGAAATAGGGGAGCCTCGAGACACCCCCCCTCGGTTACAAAGTGGCGTTGTCGGCAGGATCTGGTGAACCAGGCAGAGTGTAGTTTAAATTGTAGGCTTGTTTTTGGTGCTTGAAGTGTGCTTTAGTCAGTTAAAATTCTGGTAAAAAAAAAAAAAAAAAAAAAAAAAAAAACTGTAGAAGGAGAGGAGCTTAATTGAGCAACAGTTGGTACACCGTGGGACCTGGTTGGAGATCCACCCTCGCCAGCTGTGAAAGAGGTGCCCACCCCGCTTGTGCCTTGATGGAGCTGCAGGAACTCCGGGAGAAGGTCCAGCAGCTGGAAGTTGAGAAGGAGAGGTTGCGGCTGGAGCGGGACGCTGCACAAGCTGGACTGTGGTCAAGGGGACTGTTGGAAAATCATGAGGCTGATCATGCCATTTACCTGCCAATGGGCAGTCACTGTTTATGTGGAGATCCTAAATGTACTCTGTTAGACGTTTGCGTTAAGGCAATTAAAGGGGGATGTGAGGGTGGGGCATATTGCGTAGTGCAGAGTAGCAACAAGCCCCCCCAGTTTGAGTTGCCCACTAACATTACTGCCTCGGAGTTTGCTACACTAACAGTTTTAGTACAAAAGCAGCAAGAGCAATTGGATCAGATAACTAAAGTTCTCTCAGTGATGCAGTTGGGTTTACGGTTTAGGTCTCCAGGTCCGTGTAACATTATGTGTCACTGGTGTTTGCAGCCTAGTCACATGAATTGTTGTTATGCACACGTGTGTCCAAGGTGCATTCATTCAGAAGGCTCGGCTCAGGTAGTAATGACCAGCCCACCGGTTGGTATCAGAACTGGACCACCACTCAAGTCTCGTCGCCCAGGGAGAAGGGAAAGGCGGGACCGGGGAAAACTCTTCATTGGAGGTTTGAGTTTTGCTACTAAGGAGGACAAACTAGCAGAGGTTTTTGGGAAATACGGCATCTTAGAAGAAGTGGATGTTGTTCGGGACACAGACACTGGACGCTCTCGTGGATTTGGCTTTGTCAAGTACGCTGATGCAAAATGTGCTGGGAATGCACTGGAGGCTATGAAAGGTACAACTTTAGACGGCAAGGCCATTCGAGTGGAGGGAGTAAGACGGTGGGATCAGTTCAGAGGAGGGGGAGAATCTGGTTCTGGACCCCCCAGTGGCCCACTGAAGGGAGGCTCGCAAGAAGACAGTCATGGAGGCCAGGGCAGGATCTGCAGCAGGAGATGGTATGGAGACCGCATGGGAGGCTGTCCTGTTAAGGAATCTGTCTGCATCCAGTCTACACCTGCGGAGCTACGTTCACCTAGAATGGCGCTGGTTCCCCCAACTTCTGTCCGCATACCAGATGTTCTGCAAACCAGTGGGTCGGTACCTGGGAAGTCTTCCCCAAAGACAGCAGGAGAACGCTCCAAGCTTCATCACCGCCATGTCCCTGCCAGGATTGAGGGAGATGGGGTTGCTGCCTCTCGGACCCAGGGTGCTAGTAGTCTCACCACTGCCATGTTTCGCCCATGGTCGTAGGTCGTTTTCTAATCGTTGGGCCACCGATTCATTCGGGGGGGGGTAAATGTAACCAGGCGGTTAAACGTTGTTATGAGTCTCAAAGTTCCCACCCGCCCGTGAACGCACCGGCACTTGTGCCGGCTGCACCTCGTTGATTAGGTGATTATAAAAAGCTGTGCACCTCGGAGTTGGTTAGTGTCGGGGCTGGTATGCGGTGGTGCGGGCGAATACTCGATTTTCGGGAAGGAATTTGCTGAGCTCATGTTGCTCCCGGAGGCGCCCGAAGCCCCGTGTGGTGCTCTGTTCGCTGTCTGCTAAAAAGCCATTCCCAAAGGCTGCTCAATTTAGCTCCTTTCCTTACCCCCCAGTACTTGAACTTACCTTACTGTTGGCTCCTTATCCTAACTTACCAATAGCACCTTAACCCGTAGACGGTTACAAAGTCCTTATCGATAATACCTTGACCCCAAGCACCTTAACTCCAAGCACCTTTAACGTAACGCATTACGGCAAGACTTAGCTGATTGATGTGGGATTTGGGTTGAGTTCTTTTCGTTTGTTTTGATTTGAGTGAGTTATTAACGTTAAGTTTGTTATTTGTTTTGTGGTTGCTTAATGTTTGTTTAGATTCCACATGTACGTTAGCTAAGTTTTATTTAAGTGTTTTGTTGATCTGAAAAGTGATATTTTAAAGAAAGTATTAATATAAGTGAATTGCCCTTGGAAAATAAAGAAATTTATATTTTTGCTACCTCTGCCTTGGTTCCTTTGTATACCAGACTTACCTGTGTAATACTGTTTAACATCATCTCTAAACAGAGAGAAATAGGGGAGCCTCGAGACACCCCCCTCGGTTACAAAGTGGCGTTGTCGGCAGGATCTGGTGAACCAGGCAGAGTGTAGTTTAAATTGTAGGCTTGTTTTTGGTGCTTGAAGTGTGCTTTAGTCAGTTAAAATTCTGGTAAAAAAAAAAAAAAAAAAAAAAAAAAACTGTAGAAGGAGAGGAGCTTAATTGAGCAACAGTTGGTACACCGTGGGACCTGGTTGGAGATCCACCCTCGCCAGCTGTGAAAGAGGTGCCCACCCCGCTTGTGCCTTGATGGAGCTGCAGGAACTCCGGGAGAAGGTCCAGCAGCTGGAAGTTGAGAAGGAGAGGTTGCGGCTGGAGCGGGACGCTGCACAAGCTGGACTGTGGTCAAGGGGACTGTTGGAAAATCGTGAGGCTGATCATGCCATTTACCTGCCAATGGGCAGTCACTGTTTATGTGGAGATCCTAAATGTACTCTGTTAGACGTTTGCGTTAAGGCAATTAAAGGGGGATGTGAGGGTGGGGCATATTGCGTAGTGCAGAGTAGCAACAAGCCCCCCAGTTTGAGTTGCCCACTAACATTACTGCCTCGGAGTTTGCTACACTAACAGTTTTAGTACAAAAGCAGCAAGAGCAATTGGATCAGATAACTAAAGTTCTCTCAGTGATGCAGTTGGGTTTACGGTTTAGGTCTCCAGGTCCGTGTAACATTATGTGTCACTGGTGTTTGCAGCCTAGTCACATGAATTGTTGTTATGCACACGTGTGTCCAAGGTGCATTCATTCAGAAGGCTCGGCTCAGGTAGTAATGACCAGCCCACCGGTTGGTATCAGAACTGGACCACCACTCAAGTCTCGTCGCCCAGGGAGAAGGGAAAGGCGGGACCGGGGAAAACTCTTCATTGGAGGTTTGAGTTTTGCTACTAAGGAGGACAAACTAGCAGAGGTTTTTGGGAAATACGGCATCTTAGAAGAAGTGGATGTTGTTCGGGACACAGACACTGGACGCTCTCGTGGATTTGGCTTTGTCAAGTACGCTGATGCAAAATGTGCTGGGAATGCACTGGAGGCTATGAAAGGTACAACTTTAGACGGCAAGGCCATTCGAGTGGAGGGAGTAAGACGGTGGGATCAGTTCAGAGGAGGGGGAGAATCTGGTTCTGGACCCCCCAGTGGCCCACTGAAGGGAGGCTCGCAAGAAGACAGTCATGGAGGCCAGGGCAGGATCTGCAGCAGGAGATGGTATGGAGACCGCATGGGAGGCTGTCCTGTTAAGGAATCTGTCTGCATCCAGTCTACACCTGCGGAGCTACGTTCACCTAGAATGGCGCTGGTTCCCCAACTTCTGTCCGCATACCAGATGTTCTGCAAACCAGTGGGTCGGTACCTGGGAAGTCTTCCCCAAAGACAGCAGGAGAACGCTCCAAGCTTCATCACCGCCATGTCCCTGCCAGGATTGAGGGAGATGGGGTTGCTGCCTCTCGGACCCAGGGTGCTAGTAGTCTCACCACTGCCATGTTTCGCCCATGGTCGTAGGTCGTTTTCTAATCGTTGGGCCACCGATTCATTCGGGGGGGGGTAAATGTAACCAGGCGGTTAAACGTTGTTATGAGTCTCAAAGTTCCCACCCGCCCGTGAACGCACCGGCACTTGTGCCGGCTGCACCTCGTTGATTAGGTGATTATAAAAAGCTGTGCACCTCGGAGTTGGTTAGTGTCGGGGCTGGTATGCGGTGGTGCGGGCGAATACTCGATTTTCGGGAAGGAATTTGCTGAGCTCATGTTGCTCCCGGAGGCGCCCGAAGCCCCGTGTGGTGCTCTGTTCGCTGTCTGCTAAAAAGCCATTCCCAAAGGCTGCTCAATTTAGCTCCTTTCCTTACCCCCCAGTACTTGAACTTACCTTACTGTTGGCTCCTTATCCTAACTTACCAATAGCACCTTAACCCGTAGACGGTTACAAAGTCCTTATCGATAATACCTTGACCCCAAGCACCTTAACTCCAAGCACCTTTAACGTAACGCATTACGGCAAGACTTAGCTGATTGATGTGGGATTTGGGTTGAGTTCTTTTCGTTTGTTTTGATTTGAGTGAGTTATTAACGTTAAGTTTGTTATTTGTTTTGTGGTTGCTTAATGTTTGTTTAGATTCCACATGTACGTTAGCTAAGTTTTATTTAAGTGTTTTGTTGATCTGAAAAGTGATATTTTAAAGAAAGTATTAATATAAGTGAATTGCCCTTGGAAAATAAAGAAATTTATATTTTTGCTACCTCTGCCTTGGTTCCTTTGTATACCAGACTTACCTGTGTAATAGTGTTTAACATCATCTCTAAACAGAGAGAAATAGGGGAGCCTCGAGACACCCCCCCTCGGTTACAATAAGTTGAACAGTCCATTTATCACAGACATTCAAATTCCACAACAGTATTTAATTTGCTGTTCTCTGGTCATTAAAGGTGTCCCTAACTTCATCTGCCAACGATCCTGATCTGGAGACACTAAAGTCAAGTGTAAGTACTGAAAATGCACTAAGGATCCAATGTTGAATAATCTTTTTATGCTCTTTATTTATTTTTTATCTGTAATGTTCATCAGTGCATGGATGACAAGAGACGAGGGTCCCACTGAGCCTGCACCAGGTACATATTACTCTGTAATGTCCAAACCAGTGCAAATGAGCAGTATATTTAAGCTAATACAATGTTGTATTTGCAGAAATTCATCTGTATCTTCAATGAAAGGAAGGACTATCTACACTGTAACAGGTATTTCAAAAGTTTCATATGTTATACGCACATAAAACACTGAAGAGCAATAGGGCAATTATTACTGATGTGTTGATGAATAATGTTATTTTGTTTTCTTTTAGTTTATTGTACCTTCTAAACTATTTTGTTCCTCTTTGTTTTACAGGGTGACCCTGTGAACTCAACCCAACTTTGAGACCTTCACTTATACATCTACAGTGGATCCAAGAGGAGCATCATGAGTGAACTGTAAACACTGATCAGATCGTCTCAGGACACTGCTGAGATGAGGGAAAAGGCCATTAGGTTTACCCTGGAACTCTTGGACTAAACTCTAAAATGAGCTTCATTTGAAAGAACTGGTGTTATACTCCACAGGCAGTGCCCCATCAAAATAACGTTTAAAACATGAACCTGTCATGTGCACTTGACCACTTAACCTAAAAGTGAATGATACAAGTGTGAATTATGTAAATATTGTTATTGTTTTGTACTGTTAATGTCACTTTAATTCCAATATGGAAGACATTTGCTGATTGATAGTTGTAGAAGCTTCCATCACCCAGGCTGAAGTCACCGAGGTGGTTAGAAAGCTCCTCGGTGGCAAGGCCCCGGGGGTGGATGAGATTCGTCCCGAGTACCTTAAGTCTTTGGATGTTGTAGGGCTGTCTTGGCTGACACGTCTCTGCAGCATCGCGTGGGGTCGGGGACAGTGCCTCTGGATTGGCAGACCGGGGTGGTGGTCCCACTCTTTAAGAAGGGGGATCGGAGGGTGTGCTCCAACTACAGAGGGATCACACTTCTCAGCCTCCACGGTAAGGTCTACTCCAGGGTGCTGGAGAGGAGGATCCGGCCGAGAGTCGAACCTCGGATTCAGGAGGAACAATGCGGTTTTCGTCCCGGTCGTGGCACACTGGACCAGCTCTATACCCTTCATCGGATGCTCGAGGGTTCGTGGGAGTTCGCCCAACCAGTCCACATGTGCTTTGTGGATTTGGAGAAAGCGTTCGACCGTGTCCCTCGTGGTGCCCTGTGAGGGGTACTCCGGGAGTATGGGGTCCGGGGCCCTCTGCTAAGGGCTGTCCGTTCCCTGTATGACTGTAGCAGGAGCTTGGTTCGCATTGCCGGCAGTAAGTCAGACTTGTTTCCGGTGCGTGTTGGTCTCCGCCAGGGCTGCCCTATGTCACCGGTTCTGTTCACTACCTTTATGGACAGAATTTCTAGGCGCAGCCAGGGACCGGAGGGTGTCCGGTTTGGGAACCTCAGGATCTCATCTCTGCTGTTTGCAGATGATGTTGTTCTGTTGGCTTCATCAAATCAGGACCTTCAGCACGCACTGGGGCGGTTTGCAGCCGAGTGTGAAGCGGCCGGGATGAGGATCAGCACCTCCAAATCTGAGGCCATGGTTCTCCACCGGAAAAAGGTGGTTTCCCCGTTTCAGGTCGGTGGGGAGTCCTTACCTCAAGTGGAGGAGTTCAAGTATCTCGGGGTCTTGTTCACGAGTGAGGGACGGATGGAGCGTGAGATCGATAGACGGATCGGTGCAGCGTCAGCAGTGATGCGGTCGCTGTATCGGACTGTTGTGGTGAAGAGGGAGCTGAGTCAGGGGGCAAAGCTCTCGATTTACCGATCGATCTACGTTCCCACCCTCACCTATGGTCATGAGGTTTGGGTAATGACCGAAAGGACAAGATCGCGAATACAAGCGGCCGAAATGAGTTTCCTTCGCAGGGTGGCTGGGCGCACCCTCCGAGATCGGGTGAGGAGCTCAGTTACCCGGGAGGAGCTCGGGGTAGAGTCGCTGCTCCTTCACGTCGAAAGGAGCCAGCTGAGGTGGCTAGGGCATCTGTTCCGGATGCCTCCTGGTCGCCTCCCTCGGGAGGTGCTTCAGGCATGTCCTATTGGGAGGAGGCCTCGTGGAAGGCCCAGGACACGCTGGTGGGACTATGTCTCCGAGCTGGCCTGGTGTCGCCTCGGGGTCCCCCCAGAACAGCTGGAGGAGGTGTGCGTGGATCGGGAAGTCTGGGCATCTCTGCTGAGACTGCTGCCTCCGCGACCCGGCCCCGGATAAAGCGGAAGAAAATGGATGGATGGATGGATGGATAGTTGTAGAAGCTATTTTTCTTCTAATATACACATTTTAATGTTTCTCTAATTGCTAAAGTAAATAGATGGAAGAATATATTTGGCTGTTTGTGATCAGTACAAGTATGTTCCCTAAAGGTACAAAGTGTGTGTACAGATGTGTCCTCATAAAGGTACAATGGGCATCGTTACTGGGGCGGTAACCTTTTTGTTAAATAAAGATAGGTCAAAAGATCAAAGTTTGTGTATGTCTGTGTTTTTTAATTAGATTTAGTATATATTATTTATAATTTAGGGGCGACAGTGGCGCAGATGGTAGAGCGGGTCGTCTCATGATCGGAAGGTCGGGGGTTCGAATCCCGCCTCCTGAAGGTGCACATTGTCGTTGTGTCCTTGGGCAAGACACTTCACCCACATTGCCTCCAGTGTCTGCATACACTGGTAGCCCCCTAGGAGAGACCAACAGGCCCGGTTTGCACCGTGAGGCCGTCCTTCCGTGGACCCACCACCTGCAGAAGGAGCCATGGGGGCCGGTGCTATGTGATTTGGGCAGCTCCACCGGCTGCCCCCACGACCCGGCAACGGACAAGTGGAAGATGATGAATGAATGAATATATTATTTAATCAAAATAGTTAAACAGTAATATGGTGTAATAATAATAAAACAACATGATTATGCTGTTGTTGAAGTATGTGATTTAACAGGAAAATACAGTTTATCAAAGAAATCACAAAGACATGATGTGATTCAGTGAAAAAGCATTTAACCGTTAAAATTGCCAACAGTAATGCCATGTTGAGAAAATGGTAAATGGCTGGAACCACGGCTGCCAGGTCTTTACCGTTTTTCTACGAGGAAATTCTTTACACTGTAAGTCCTAGAGACTGATGTTTTTTCACCACAAAACACATTTTTATAAATATCCGAATCCATTCTGGGCTCATCAGTGACCTGTCTTGGTTGGTGTTACCTATAGGTGCTCGACTGCTCATCATATAATTAGAATATCATGAAAAAGTGCATTCACTTCTGTAATTCTTCTTTAATTACTTAAACTGTGAAACTAATATATGATAGACTCTTTACATGCAAAGTGAGATATGTATAGCCTTTATTTGTTATAATTTTGATAATTATGGCTCAGCTTGTAAAAAACACAAATTAAAAATCTCATATAATTAGAATTCTTAAACAACAAGGACCGTGACGTCACCCGGTATGGCGCAGCCGGGGCCCCACCCCGGAGCCAGGCCTGGGGTTGGGGCTCGAACGCGACCGCCTGGTGGTCGGGCCTTCGCCCACGGGGCCAGGCCGGGCACAGCCCGAAGGGACGACGTGGGCCCACCCTCCTGTGGACCCACCACCCACAGAGGGATCCGTAGGGGTCGGGTGCAGAGAGGACTGGGTGGCAGTCAAAGGCAGGTGCCTCGACGACCTGGTCAGCGTGCACAGCTTCTGGCGCTCGGGACATGGAATGTCACCTCGCTGGGGGGGGAAGGAGCCTGAGCTTGTGCGGGAGGTTGAGAGATACCGGCTAGATACAGTATAGTCGGGCTCACCTCCACACACAGCCTGGGTTCTGGATCCCAACTCCTGGAGAGGGGCTGGATGCTCCATTTCTCTGGAGTTGCCCCGGGGAGAGGCAGCGGGCCGGGGTGGGCTTGCTCATAGCCCCCCAGCTCAGCCGTGTTTGAGTTCACCCCGGTGAACGAGAGGGTGCGTCCCTACGCCTTCGGGTTGGGGACAAGTCTCTCACCGTTGTCTCAGCCTACGGGCCCAACATCGGTGCAGAGTACCCGGCCCTTCTTGGCGTCCCTGGGAGGGGTACTAGATGGTGCTCAGGCTGGGGACTCCATTGTTCTACTGGGGGACTTCAACGCCCGCGTGGGTAATGACAGTGAGACCTGGATGTGGGTGATTGGGAGGAACGGCCTCCCAGATCTGAACCCGAGTGGTGTTCTGTTATTGGACTTCTGTGCTAGTCACGGTTTGTCCATAACGAACACCATGTTCGAGCACAAGAGTGTTCATAAGTGCACGTGGCACCAGGACACCCTAGGCTGGAGGTCGATGATCGACTTTGTAGTTGTATCATCTCATGCTCGCAGCTGTGGCCGTAAGGTCTCTCATGCCTGTCGCGGCGGCAATCCCCGAACCCGGTGGTGGCGCCCGGAAGTAAGGGATGTCGTCAAGCTGAGTCCTACCTGGCCTTGTTGGCTTGTGGGACTCTGGAGGCAGCTGAGAGGTACCGGTAGGCCAAGCGTGCTGCAGCTCGTGCAGTCACAGAGGCAAAAACTCGGGTCTTGGAGGAGTTCGGAGAAGCCATGGAGGAGGACTATCTGTCGGCCTCGAAGAGATTCTGGCAAACCAGCCGGCTCCTCAGGAGGGGGAAGCAGTGCTTCACCAAAACTGTTTACAGTGCGGGTGGGGAACTGCTGACCTCAACTGGGGATGTGGTCGGGCGGTGGAAGGAGTACTTCGAGGATCTCCTCAATCCCACCGTCACGTCTTCCGATGAGGCAGCAGAGGGTGGGGGCTCGGAGGGGGGCTCGCCCATCACCCAAGCTGAAGTCACCGAGGTGGTTAGAAAGCTCCTGGGTGGCAAGGCCCCGGGGGTGGATGAGATTCGTCCCGAGTACCTTAAGTCTCTGGATGTTGTAGGACTGTCTTGGCTGACACGTCTCTGCAACATCGCGTGGCGGTCGGGGACAGCGCCCCTGGATTGGCAGACCGGGGTGGTGGACCCTCTCTTTAAGAAGGGGAACGGAGGGTGTGCTCCAATTACAGAGGGATCACACTCCTCAGCCTCCACGGCAAGGTCTATTCCAGGGTGCTGGAGAGGAGGATCCGGCCGATAGTCGAACCTTGGATCCAGGAGGAACAATGCGTTTTTCGTCCCGGTCGTGGAACACTGGACCAGCTCTATACCCTACATCGGGTGCTCGAGGGTTCATGGGAGTTCGCCCAACCAGTTCACAACGTGTCCCTCGTGGTGCCCTGTGGGGTTGCTCCGGGAGTATGGGGTCCGGGGCCCTCTGCTAAGGGCTGTCCATTCCCTGTATGACCACAGCAGGAGCTTGGTTCGCATTGCCGGCAGTAAATCAGACTTTTTTCTGGTGCGTGTTGGTCTTCCGCCAGGGCTGCCCTTTGTCACCGGTTCTGTTCATTACTTTTATGGACAGAATTTCTAGGTGCAGCCAGGGGCCGGAGGGTATCCGGTTTGGGAACCTCAGGATCTCATCTCTGCTATTTGCAGACAATGTTGTTCTGTTGGCTTCATCAAATCAGGACCTTCAGCGCGCACTGGGGCGGTTTGCAGCCGAGTGTGGAGCGGCCGGGATGAGGATCAGCACCTCCAAATCTGAGGCCATGGTTCTCCACCGGAAAAAGGTGGCTTCCCCGGTTCAGTTCGGTGGATTTTAAGTTGAATTAAAAAATAATAATAATAAATAACTTTTTTAATGATATTCTAATTATATGACGAGCACCTGTATAAACTAAATTCACTTTTTATCTTTTAAATACTAATTAGAGCGTTTTAATTGTATTCCAGTCAAAAATGTCCAGTGACATTTTTGACCAGCTGCATTTAGAGTTTTAAAGCTATATGAGAATAAACCTACTTCGGTGTCTATTATTAAAAAAAAAAATCCTGGTCCACAAATGGGTTTAAGGCCAAGTGTGAGGTTTTTTTAAGGATTTAAATATAATTTTCAAAATATGATGAATGTTAATCAAGTCACGAGACCTCCTTAGAGATTAGCTCCACTTCCATCTTGTACTGGTTCTCGGTGTTGGCCTCCACGTTGATGATGACAGAGGTGCACGCCTCGACGCTCCCAGTGGGCAGTAGGTCCTTTTCTCCAATAATGGCGTTTATCAGAGAGCTCTTCCCTGCTCCGGTTTTACCGAACACCCCGACCAGCTCTTTCTTATTCACATGCAATCCTTGGATCGATTCCCTGTGGGGCAGAAACATGTTTATAATAATCATACATTTTATCTACATTGGACATTTCAAAGACATCTACAGCAGGTAAATCAAAATAAGTCTTTCTTCATCTCACAGATTCAGTTCAAAACATATGCACCAATGTACTGTAGTAATGTGACTGACCTCAAGAATTGCACCAAGTCATTGTCCGTTTCTGTCAGTTTCTTCATGACTTCATCCATCTCTCTTTTGACTGCCTGTGAGTTGTCGTCTATTGAGAGGATAATAGTTTTCAATTTAATAATGTCCAGTTCAGGGTCAAGTCGGTTTTTCTTAGAACTCCAGTACTCTAAAAGGTTCATACAAAAATACTCTTTCTTCAGTACTTTTCAGCCATATAGTACCAGGGTAGTACCAGGATGGAGAAAGCCACTAAAGATAAGCCTACTAAGAGATGCACAAACTCCATCTTAAAGACATTATGCTGGAATGGAATGATAAAACGCACTTGCTCAGCATATTTTTACAATCTTACAATCATGCAATAATAAAAACCTCAACCTCCTGTTTGACACCATCGGCTCCTCTTGTGCCTGTGAACTCACATGAGGGCTGTAACCGTCTGAAGGATTTTGTGAACGAAGTCAATCTTCCCCTAACCAGTGTTTGTTCTCCTGAGTTTTCCCCAGGGTCTGCACTTCAGTCAGCCAACAGGATGTGAAGACCTTAATAGGAAAAATGAGATCGTCCACTTGTTCCAACATCTCTGTTATTGAAAACCTTTGATTTTTTCTGCCAGTGTGGTAAAAATTATGAACCTCTCGCTTGTTTGTGGCTCAGATTTTGACCACTCAAAACCTAAAAACTATAGCCATATATTGAAGCTTCCATTTGTTTTTGTCAAAATTCTAGAAAAAGTAGTGCCCATCCAGTTGACATCCTTTAAAGGAGCTGTATCATGCTATTTTGGCCATTCCAAAGTAAAGTATAGGCATTTATATGATATATTGTACCTCTATCACTATGGAGTACTCATTTTGAGAGAAATATAAGTATTTTGTGGGGGTATTTTTCCTACCCGGAAGACAAGACGCTTCGATTCAGTTAACTCCGCCCCTCTCTCCACTCATTCCACATTTGCAGTATTATAAATATAAATATCGCTGCAAAAAGTGAAGTTACTTCACATAATGCAGTTATAAGGAGATGACATGTGCAACACAGTTTCATAAATGGCTAACACACATGCTAACACGCGTTTTGATTAACTCACCGCTCAGTCTGGCCTCCACATGGTACATGCGTTGGTTATAAAAGTTATAAAAGTTTTAAAAGTTAATCCACTTTGATTCTGGCCAAGGTTTACCAAGCATCCATCAGGTTGGTTGATATAGTAGCTGAATCCCGGAAAGAAATTCCAACTTCTGGCGAGTGTACTCTTCTTTAGGAAGGTTGAATAGTCCTGTTCCTCTCGTAGCCAAACGCGCATCCGTGACATTATCGTTCGGTAAGAAAAAAGAACAGGCGGTGTCCAGAGTAGGTTAAAAAGAGCCAAGTCTTCAAAACAACACTTCTGCTGGGATCCATGGCTGCTCCGGCCGTGGGTGCGCTTGATTAGCGTCGCGGAACAGCACAGACGCGTCGGAGAGTTGCTGCTTTTTTCTTTTTTTTCTTTTTTTTTTCAAAAAAAAAAAAAGGCTGTTTTTGTAAATTAAAATCAGGCCGTAAGGCATTACATTACAGACGTAGAGCACTTCCGTTCCGCTGTGACGACACAACTGAACAGCTCAGTCGTTTACCAGGAGAGGGCGGAGCAGCTGCTCAGAGAGCAGGATTCAGGAGGATTACTTAGAACTGCGTGAATGAAGCCAAAAACCGCTCTGGGGGTGTTTTTGACAAGGAAATAGCATAACAACATGGCTAAAAACTCCAAAAAGTCGATTTTGCATGATATAGGACCTTTAAAGTGGATATGACACATTAGACTACATTTTCACAAATACGTAGTTAACACAATTACATTCAAGATTCATGTTAAAATTTTCCCTAAATCTGGCAAAAAAAAATTGGAAAAGATAAACACTTCCGCATTAGCCATGGAGCACCAGAAGTGACGTAGAGTGAAACTGAAAATTGTTAACGGCTGCTGAAAGCCATTGAAGGATAATTTGTCCAAATAAACTGCAAACTGTCTCTCTCCCACAAACATTTAGCGAACCACAACTTTATCACCATAAACCTGTGACAAAATGTGACAGGCTAAGGACCAAAGATAAGAACAAATGTTGAGCTCTGACATTTGATAACGCAAAAAAAGCAAGCAGGCTAAAGCTAACTAGCCCGCCGCTGCAAGCAGATTAATTCAGGATTAGTTTGTTTACGTTCCCACCACTTTTATGTTGTGCTTTGCATTAACGGGAGAGCAATTCGCTCACGGTACAGATGTAAAATGACAGTTGCTGATGATAAACTTGGCCTCTACACTGTAGCACACAGTAGCCAAAGCTAACCACAGGAGACGACATCTTCACGGCTTACAAACGCAGAACAAAGGCTCACAAACACAAACTGATCCATCAGATCAAGTCTGCAGAATGAAATCACACGTGGATCTGTACCGTGACCCTGCCATAAACAGCAGGATTTGACTCTGGAAATAAAAACACTGCTAGCCTCCGTCAGCATGCGGCCACACGTCTGTAGCCTGATATTGACAAACATCGGTCGTAGCCACAATTCTCTCTTTGAACCATCGCACACTGGAGACAGAGCAGCTCACGATTTTACAACCCCCACTTGTGTCAAGTGACATCTAAACATCTTAGACAAAAATAAATCGCACAGAACACCAGCCCTAAGAAGCTAACCACCACAAAGCAGCAGTATCTTATAGCCAACTGTTGATTCACTAAACATGCAGAAAAACAACAAGTTACAGTACTCACCAAACACAGACATCGCTCTTCCATTGTGTGAAAGCCTTCAGCCTCAAAGTATCTCATAAATAATGTCCAAGTTTTGGAAAACATCAGCTCTTTAGCCACTGGGTAGACTAGCCACTGCTCCACACGCAGCTAAAATATCCATCCTGGTATGGATATGGAAAGTGTAATCGTCCCGCTGGCGAAATAAAGTCCTTGTGCGCACAGATAAACTCCTGTTATTCCGCTGTTCCTCAAAATGCCGATGCACGTGTGTCCTGTCAGCATGGTGGCTGTTTTGTTTTGATGCAGGCGGCGCAAAGTGAAGGAGGAGCTTATTTCCTGCGTGGAACCAACTTCTTATAAATATATTAAAAAGAAACTAAATAAGCTGAATTTCTAAATAAGCAAACTTTTAATGAATGCAAAGAATTGTATAAACATTATAAAATAAAACGAGTTACACCTTAGCTGAAGAAAACTGCACCAGAAGTGCATTTAACAAATGGCTGACTCCACACACACAATAACTTACATTTATTGAAGTAAATTACCAATTCAGTTTAAAATAAATATAGCTAATCATAAAATCTGATCAAGAATATAAGAAAAAAGACTGTCAAATACCTACAAAAAAGAGCGCCATCTGCTGTATTTTTATTGCACCTACCTTCTTCTACGTCAGCACTGAAGAGTGTTCTACTGTTGCTAAGGAGTTGCTAAGGACATTTCCCTGTTAAATTAACCACAGTTTTGACTTTTTAATCATATTTTCTCTACAAGCTGATATTATATGGGTGTAAAACTGTGATATTTTCCTTAACACAGGTATTATCCCACCAAATCAAGAAGAATTATAAAAACTTGATAACCTGTCATATGCACTTTAAGGTGCAGCACAACCTGTTTGACACATTCCAGTCTGGGTTTTGAAAAATTATTAAGGTCTCTAGTTATGGCAGCAGACTCTGGACGTTACACAGTACTGCTACTACTTGATTTGACTTCTGCTTTTGTGGATCACTGTGGATCACTGTATTTTAATCAATCTGCTTCAAAAAAAGATGGGACTTTTTGGATCTATGGTTCAATGTTTCCATAACTAATGTACAGTCAGATGTGACCAATTTGTCCTGTGGCGTGGTGTGACACAGGGATCAGTCTTGGGTCCAATTTTGTTTTTACTTTTGCCACTTGGTCGAGTTATGGTTGTTTCAAAGATGTAAATCAAAAAACGGCAGCGCACACTCAAGTAGCCGATGTCCAATTTTTACGTTTCGGCATTAGCCTTGATCAGATCATTCTTTTTTCATCTTTGAACCACAGTGCATGTGGCGTGGACCAGCCCAGGTGGCATAGATCTTCTCCAAAGAGTGGGTGGTGCCCATCAATCAGGAGGCCACACCCAGTGCAAATATTTAGTTGCAGAAGGTGCATGGGCAACCAAAATGGTCACACTTTGAGCCATGGAATGGTGTGGAATTTGACGACTCATTTGGACAGATTTAAAGCTGGTGATGACAGACGTGAGGTACAGGAGCTGTTGCGTGTTTGTGGAGTTTACAGAAGTCTGCGGTGATGTGGGTAAGTTAGCACACTGAGCACAGATGTTTATTTAACTTTGCGCTTCATCTATGGTAGTTTACACACGGCGACAGGCGCTGACATTACCTGGTTATGTCCTGATATCATTGTGCATTTAGTAAATGTATTGTTTGCCCATCGTCTACTGCTTAAAGATGTCAGATCAGTTGTTTTACTGCAGAGTGTTCGCTGTTGCTGTTGCCTCTGAGTTTGCTAGTAAACGCTGGTTTTGAAGCTTTGGTGATTCCGTGGCTAAAACAGGATTATATTCACTCCAACATTCTGAATGAGCGCTTTTTCGTTTTTTTTGTGATTTATTAATTACTTTGTACAGTAACAAGTTACTTTTATCATACTGTAACTCAGTTACCAACACAGTTACTTTTGCAGAGAAGTAATGGATAACTATAACTAATTACTTTTTAAAGTAATCTTCCCAACACTGGCTGTGAGTAGGAAACATTACACTTGACTACTACAGTGGTTCCTAACCTGGGGGGCGCCTGAGATTGCAGAGGCCCCAGAGCTTTGTCTGGTCGGGTCATGAGTGATACTGTATTTATTATTTGAGAAAATTATATCATCAAATATGACTGAGAAAGGACTATGGGTGCATTAAACACTCCAATTTCAGGTAATTTGTTTGAAATAAGTCATTATTAGCATTTATTGTCATAATTTGTAGTGGCTATAGTTTTTGGAATGGGGGGCATGGCCCGACTACAGCACGTTCAGGGCGGGCTTCAGGGAAAAAGGTTGGAACCACTGGTCTACTATATAGTGTGGGTTTATGAATGACGGGTTAGGCACTTGGGAGGACATGTTTTTGTAATACCTCATAACTCAACTAGCTGTAACTCGGGTAACCCGGGTTACTATAGTGAAACTGGTGTTGAAGAAATGAACCTCGTAAGCTTCTTCTGGGTCAGTCCTTGCCTGGGCAGTCCTCCTGCTTTTGTATCTGTTCAAAAGCAGCACCGTCTGGAATTTTGTTCTCAGCCAATCAAATCACGAACAGTTTTGCATCGATCCTATCACAGAGAATGTTGTCACGACAGGAACCGACTTAACCACAAGTAAATATTTTCTTAAATGTACTTAACAAGAATGTACCTGCTTCATCTTCTCTAAGAGGATTTTCTTCTTGTTTCCGCTCTTCTGGCCGGAGCCATTGTAAATACCACTAAATAAAAACGCTGCATACCGTTTGTGTCATATCCGGCTTTCCTCTGATTGGTTAATACGCTTGTCAATCACACTCATCGGGAATTCAAAGAAATCCTCCCTCATCCCAGATGCATGTCTTATGAAAGAAGAGGAAAAGCATGTATTCTGGCTGGACAGGCTAGGTCTGCCCACATCAGTCCTGCTGCACCATGACTCAGAGGAGCTGGGACACACATGACTCTACATCAGATACAAATTACATGCTTTTGTTTAATTTAATTTATAATTAAGTCATAAAAAACAAAGCATAAAGATTTTCACTTCTTGAACTTGTTTCTAATACTTAATTTTCTGTGTTTACTTCTTACTGTATATCCATCCGAAGTATGAAATTCTGTCTAAAGCAGAAACTCCATGACTTCCTTCTTCACCTGTCGGTCTGTGACAGACTGAAGTGAAATGAGGCCTCAGTCTTTTTTAGTGTCGTGTTACTGTCTGTCACTCATGGTGTCTGACCTGAAGAGTAACTCTGAAGAGAGTTAATTAACATTTACACTGAGAAGGTTGGACTGATATACACACCAAACAGTGTCAAATTAACACAGAAACATTGGCTGTGTACAGAAACTACTTTCAGTTTCATTAATTCCCTGTTAATAGCACTGATCACGATTCAAAAATTCTATTTTTAGAACAGTGCACTACGCATACGCCGCGTCCATAGTAGATGTAATAATAATAATAAATATAGCCGCAAAGCGGCGATTATCAGCCCTCGCCGACCGCCCTTCACAAAGCAAGGGGCCGCTTCGCGCCCTTTTGTCTCCCTCAATCTAAAATTACGGTATTGCTACTGCCTTTATGTTTGTTTTTAACTTTTTCCCTAGGGTCTTAGTTTTAGGATTTTTGGAATGCGCTAACGTGCCCTCTCGATATCTGAAGTTTTCTCAGAAAAAAAAGAGGTTTTTGTGTTTTTTGACAATGCTGAGCACTCCGCGCTCAATTTTGACATTATACAGAGAAGAATTAGTATGAATTTGTATCACACTATATCTGCAAACTGAAGCACATTTTACTTAGGGCTGCGGCTGCGCCGCAGAAAATCCACAAAGGTTATCCAAGTACTTTGTATAACCTTTGATTCCTCACTTCTCGCTGAATTATGGAGTTTAACATTTTTCCATCACAATAAAATGGGACGTTCTGGTCATCGCTACGGCAAAACAGTGAAAAATATGGCATGGGTGTAATTGACTTTTCTGATCGGAACGACCAAATAGAATTTTGTGCCAAATTATTTCAATTTTCATAAATTTTCGGAAAGTGCTCGCGCATCCCTACCTCCTGGTAGAGGTCCTGGGTCACTGTTGACTTTTATGGGTTCTGTACAATTACAATGTTGATTTTTGCCTTATATATGTATGTGCACGGGACGTGCACGACAAGAGGAGTGCTTTAGTGAGTGTTTGAGTGTTTCGCGCTCCAATTGTCTGCATGTAATTGGACATGTAACTGTCCAATTACAATGTTCGTTTTCTGATACATGTGCACGTGCACGACCAGAGGAGTACGTTAGTGCATGTTTGAGAGGAGGCGAGCGCTTTGCACTCACCCAAAGTAATAATAATGTATCGGTTATACACTCACCTAAAGGATTATTAGGAACGCCTGTTCAATTTCACATTAATGCAATTATCTAAACAACCAATCACATGGCAGTTGCTTCAATGCATTTAGGGGTGTGGTCCTGGTCAAGACAATCTCCTGAAGTCCAAACTGAATGTCAGAATGGGAAAGAAAGGTGATTTAAGCAATTTTGAGCGTGGCATGGTTGTTGGTCCCAGACGGGCCGGTCTGAGTATTTCACAATCTGCTCAGTTACTGGGATTTTCATGCACAACCATTTCTAGGGTTTACAAAGAATGGTGTGAAAAGGGAAAAACATCCAGTATGCGGCAGTCCTGTGGGCGAAAATGCCTTGTTGATGCTAGAGGTCAGAGGAGAATGGGCCGACTGAGTCAAGCTGATAGAAGAGCAACTTTGACTGAAATAACCACTCGTTACAACCGAGGTATGGAGCAAAGCATTTGTGAAGCCACAACACGCACAACCTTGAGGCGGATGGGCTACAACAGCAGAAGACCCCACCGGGTACCACTCATCTCCACTACAAATAGGAAAAAGAGGTTACAATTTGCACGAGCCCACCAAAATTGGACAGTTGAAGACTGGAAAAATGTTGCCTGGTCTGATGGGTCTCGATTTCTGTTGAGACATTCAGATGGTAGAGTCAGAATTTGGCGTAAACAGAATGAGAACATGGATCCATCATGCCTTGTTACCACTGTGCAGGCTGGTGGTGGTGGTGTAATGGTGTGGGGGATGTTTTCTTGGCACACTTTAGGCCCCTTAGTGCCAATTGGGCATCGTTTAAATGCCACGGACTACCTGAGCATTGTTTCTGACCATGTCCATCCCTTTATGACCACCATGTACCCATCCTCTGATGGCTACTTCCAGCAGGATAATGCACCATGTCACAAAGCTCGAACCATTTCAAATTGGTTTCTTGAACATGACAATGAGTTCACTGTACTACAATGGCCAATAGAGCATCTTTGGGATGTGGTGGAACGGGAGCTTCATGCCCTGGATGTGCATCCCACAAATCTCCATCAACTGCAAGATGCTATCCTATCAATATGGGCCAACATTTCTAAAGAATGCTTTCAGCACCTTGTTGAATCAATGCCACGTAGAATTAAGGCAGTTCTGAAGGCGAAAGGGGGTCAAACACAGTATTAGTATGGTGTTCCTAATAATCCTTTAGGTGAGTGTATATAGCGCCTTTTCTGGACACTCAAAGTCGCTTTACATTGCACTATTCATTCACTCCATACCTGGTGGTAGTAAGCTACTATTGTAGCCACAGTTGCCCTGGGATAGACTGACGGAAGCGAGGCAACCAGTCTGCGCCATCGGCCCCTCCGACCACCACCAACCACTCACTCACTACATTCGCTAGGCTTCCTTTTGTCGGTGGAAAGGGGCCAACAATTGAAAATGCAGACCCAATACCAGCGACTGCCATGTCTGCGCAGGTACGTTTAATTGCCTTTTTCTTTTCCCTCATCCTCGTAATCTTAAACACTGTGGTGAAGTTAGACAGAGAGGGAAGTGACTGGACACGACTTTAGTTGGTCGGACGTGATTAGGGCTTCCCTCTCAGGTTCAGTCAAACTAATGTTAAATGTCTCAATATTCGCCTCACTTTACCACAGTATTGTACCACTTTGAGGCC
This sequence comes from Neogobius melanostomus, assembly GCA_007210695.1. Taxonomy (NCBI): domain Eukaryota; kingdom Metazoa; phylum Chordata; class Actinopteri; order Gobiiformes; family Gobiidae; genus Neogobius; species Neogobius melanostomus. Next base: position 77,229 of record VHKM01001200.1, read on the forward strand.
TCTCCATGCCAAGCAACATATAATCTGTTCTACACGTGTTCCTCAATTGAACTAAATTGAAATGAAGCTCCCGAGACGTCGTCCTCTTCCAAAATTATATGGATTGCGGGTGTCACCATTGTAAGTGTCTGAGCTTATGAATTGATGAGAAAATTTGACGTAATTCACGACCACTGCTACTCCCATTAATTCTCAGTAAAGGGGCTCTGTGGAGTTTGGCAGTTTTGTACTCACAATTGCCCCCTCAGGCCAAACGCGTAACTGCAGCCTCGATGATAAGCTCGTGCATGAGGCGCTCAGGCTTTAGGAGCACCAGAAATAACAGTCCCGTCCTGGTCAATTTACAGATTTACAGGCATGACTTAAACTGAGGTAAGAAACGTTACTGTTTTGTAAGATATTTAGACCAAATCAGTTTGAGTGGATGTTTTCCAAGATGTGATACTCTTAAATTCCCTGGGCCCAATAAAGTTAGCGTAGCTAACTCATAAACTATATTGTAAACGGCACATGTCCAGTGTTGACCTTTTATAGTCGTTTCACTACATATAAATTCGTGAACATCACACTTATTTTGCGGCCCCATTATATTTGCTATTGTAAATACAGCACCATTACCACTGTAACTACTCAAATGTTTTATAGGTACAGCACAGTTACTGTTATTACTGACACTACTAGTCTGCTACTAATACTACGCAACTTGTCTGTAGGTATACAAGTATTAGATCAACTAGTTGGGTAACTTCAAAATATGAATATTTTATGGCTTGTTTTAGTGAATTTTGTACAACATGCACGGACACCGTGCATGTTGTACAAAGGTAATTTCTTACCTTTCAAGCAAAAATGTCCTACCCAGTGATTCTCTCAATATTTTCCGATGTTTACTCTGGTTCTTTGCCCACGCCGATCAGACTCCACTTTCGCCCTTTTTGTCGCATTGGAATAAACTCTTAGTTTCTCTTTTTTAGCTGGGGTCTAGGCTGGAGTTTCGATGGTGCTTCGATGGCGCTAATCCATCCTTCCAAAGTTACCTCTCACTTGGCGGCTTCAGTTTGGAGAAGATGGCTTATGCTACAGCTGAGCGTGAACGCGCATGACGTCATTATGCATTACACTGTCAAGGATGAGATGTTACAAACTCTCTATTCAAGTGACTTGCCATATAGAGGCAACCGCGGTGAAAAGGCCAAGGCTCATTCTACTCACCAGGGCATCGCTGGAGCATTTAATATGTATATATTTATTTGTGGTTAAACTTATGTATAGTCCCTTTAAGGCAGCACGATATATCACAAAAAATATCACATCGTGATATTAGGTGATGCAATAGCCGTATCGCAAGAAGCCACAATATATCACAACATTACTCAAGTCTTCATTTGACTGAGATCAACACTTTTTTTTTGCAAATTCAGCCAAAAACAAACAATGAACAGAACTGAAAAGTGTGTAAAAGTTCAGTTTTTGTTAAATATTTACAAACCTAGTTCAATTTAACCCTATTTTTGATCCTGATTATGTGGTCTTTGATTACTTCTTCTGCCTGAAAAGACTTGTGATTTGTGTTAATCACTATTTATAGACCATAGTCTATTTATAGTTTGTATCCATTATTCATTACTCATTGTAAGAGATAACATTAAATCGCTATTTATCATACTGGGTTAAGCTGTAATGTCGTACTGCCCGTAGGTCAAGCTGTGCGGTCGTACTATCTCTATTATAGCCTTGACTGGGGTGTTCAGGCACCTATTATCAGCCACTGAATGCTTGCGTGCGTATTAGTGTGACGCGCTTAGAGGGTATTTACGTGTCTTCTGGGGAAGTACAGACAGACTTGAATGTTAGGACTGGCAATGTCTTGATCTCATGTCTCCGGGTCCCGTAACGATGGCAAAATAAACTTCTCCTGCATAAGACATCCTGACTGCTGCCTATTCTTCATCTCGATCATCGTTTGTTAGTTTCTCCAACACTCATACGAGATGATTATTTTAACTGGTGATTTTAATCTACACATAGACAATCTTTTAGATCCGGTTGCAACCGAGTTTCTAAATGTTCTCAACTTAACTTAACTATGGATTTTACCCAACATGTCACGCAGCCATCTCACGACAGAGGACACAGTCTGGACCTGGTCATCACGTATGGCCTGTCCACTACTGTGTCCTCTGTTATCGACCTGGCCGTCTCTGACCATTACTGTGTGTTTTCTAATGTCACTGGTTTTATCCAGCGAGAGACCTCGGTGAGAACTGTGAGGAAACGTCATCTTACCCCTGAAGTGGCTGCAAATTTCATACAGGTTTTAGAACAGTTTCCTCCTGTGGTTTTACCGGCTAACTGCGATTTTATTTTTGAAAATTTTAACAGAAAACTACAGTCAGCTCTCAACATTCTCGCTCCACTAAAAACAAAAAATTCACAAACAAAACCCCAACCTCCATGGAGAAATGAGGAGCTAAAACAGTTAAAAAGAAATTGCAGGAAGGCCGAGAGGACATGGAGGAAAGATAAAATTACAATAAACCATCAAATTTTCTGTGCTCAACAAAAAATCTACAATAAGGCAATTAGAGACGCTAGAAATAACTACTTTTCCTCAATAATCAGAAACCATAAAAAACAATCCAAGAGTCCTCTTCACAACAATAGAAAATGTTTTTTTCTCCTTTTAATCCCACAGACGCTCTCTGTGAGGCGTTTGCAGACCACTTCAGGGCAAAGATAGACACTATCAGATGTAATATTTTATCTACTCAAAGTAACATGGTTTTAAATGCGTCTGGCTGTCTAACTGTTCCAGAGGAAACACTGGACAGTTTTGTCCAGGTTAATGCTGAGATGCTTGATAAAGTTTTCTCCTCAGTGAGGCCCACCACATGTCTTTTAGACCTGGTCCCAACCCCGTTTTTTAAAGGGGGGTATTATGTAAAATCGACTTTTTCAAGCTTTATATCATGTTATTATGTCATTCCCTCATTAAACACATGCCTGGAGTGTTGCCTTGGCTCATTCACATATTTTTGAGTAATCAGTAAAAACTTAGACGGCAGCCATTTTAGGTGTAGCTATGCCTCAGTCCTCCTAGGAACGCCCCCACCTCCTGGAGACGCCTCTGGACCTTTTGTCACCAGCCAAGCCACCAACCACTGCTCCTCAGCTCAGCAGAGCCCCTCCCCGCACAGTAGTGTTGTTTAGATGCCACAGCAGTGTGCTGAAGGGGGCATGTCGGAAAGCTTCTTAAAGAGACAGAGGCCTATTTCAAGACGTTCAGTACAGCCATTTTGAGAGAGCAATTTTATTCAAGGCAGTTATTTTAATTTACTGCATATACAGACCAACAGAAGGTTACGTCATCATTGTAGTATGCTATAGACTGGTGCTATGTGATTGAAAAAAGCATAATACCCCCTCTTTAAAACATTTTATGAATCAGCACTCACTTGGCTGTGAGCAGAAGTGAGTGCTGTGTTGTGCTGCTGTGTCAGCGTTAGCTGTGTTAGCGATAGCTCTGAACAGGTGAATAAGTTTTGTCAACTGGTTTTGCAAAAAAATGCCGAAAAAGCCACAGGTAGAGACGGTGACTGAGGAGGAATATGTAAGCCTCAGTCGAGTCACGGAACTCATGGAACAGCAGAGGGACATGTTCAGGGAAATAATACAACAACAACAACAGGAGAACTTCAAGCGATTCATTAAAATCATCATGAAATCAACAAACACCCGAATGGATTTACAGACAAAGGACATTCAAGAGCTTAAAACAAGCCTGCAGTTCACGCAAGGTGAGGTGGACACTCTGAAGGAAGAGAAAATGAAACTCACTGAGCGCACGAACACTATACAAAACGATTTTTATAAAGTACGTGACAATTTGCATATTATCACGGCCAAACTGGAGTATCTGGAGGGACAAAGCCGCAGAAACAACCTGGTCTTTGAGGGAGTGTTGGAGACGCCTGGGGAGACCTGGGCCGACGCCAAGGAAAAAGTCAAACAACTACTGAGGGAAAAGCTACAACTACACATGGTGGAGGGGGAGAGGGCTCACCGTGTAGGGAAACCCAACGGCGGGAGAGACTGGCCGAGACCCATCATCGCCAAACTACTGCGTTGGAAGGATCGCGAAGAAATCTTGCAGCGCGCTACAGTAAATATCTCAAAGGAACCAAAATCTTCATAAACGAGGACTACACGGAATCCATTGTGGACCCTGATATGCACTTTTTTCACAATATTTCTCGTACCTGCAAGTATTATGATGATAATCAAATCTCATTATTAGATAAGCCAGAAAATATGCCAATTGTACTGTTGAAGCTTATATGCTAATTTTGAGCACATAAAAGAATATCTGCATAAACTTACTTTAAATGTTCCTGTTATCTGAAACATGGATAAAGGAAAATAAATTTGGGAATTTTGAGCTTGAAGATTATCAAATGTTTAACCAAAACTCTGTATGTGCACAAAGATTTCAGTGCAAAATTGGTTGACAACATGACCATGGCAATAGATCATATGTTTGAATGTGTGACAGTAGAGATAATTCTGGAAAAAAGGAAAAATATATTAGTTTCTTGTATCTATCGAGCACCGGGTGCAGACATTGAAGTCTTTAACGAACATATTGAAAAAAATATTTAATAAGGCAACCACAAAGACATTTTTGTCTGTGGGGATTTTAATATTGATTTACTGAAAGTAAAATCGCATAAGCCCACTGAAAAATTTGTGGACACCATGTACAGTTTGTCACTTTACCCCTTAATCACACGCCCCACTAGGATAACTGCACACGGTGCTACATTAATTGATAATATTTTCACAAACGTCCTAAACAATATGACAAGTGGTATACTGATTAATGACATTAGCGACCACCTGCCAGTCTTCTCACTATTTGAAATACAACTAAAAAGTAAGAAAACAAAGAAACAAAAAAAACAAAGGTAATATTATAGTAAAAATTTAAGATTAACATCTGAGCGCTCCATGGAAGCCTTCAAGCAGAGTTTGTCAGATCAGGACTGGAGTAATGTCCTTGGAGAACAGGATGTTAATATTGCATATACTCATTTTGTCAACACAATTAAACATTTGTATGATCAAAATTGTCCAGTACTAACGCGCAAATATACACAAACAAATACTTGTGGCCCATGGATGACGAGGGGGTTACTGAATGCATGTAAAAAGAAATATATAAAATATTTATAAGGAAACGAACATTAGAAACTGAAACTAAATATAAAAAATATAAGAATAAACTAACAAGTATAATAAAAATTGTAAAAGAAATTATTATAGAAATATGATTGAGGTCAATAAAAATAATATGAAAGAATTATGGAAAGTCTTAAATCATGCAATGTCTAAAGACTCAAAGGCTTTAAGTTACCCCGACTACATGATTAAAAATGATGAGAAAATTACAAACAGGGAGAATGTAGTTAATTCATTCAATGATTACTTTGTCACCACTTGGGCCTCACCTGGCATCAAAAATAGCCAAAACAAACAGTGATGTCTCTCAACACAAAAATGTGAATGTACATTCCTTTTTCCTTACGGCAACAAATGAAAATGAAATAATTAAAATAGTTAAAGCTTTCAAGAATAAAAAATCCACTGATTGGAATGACTTTGACATGAACATGATTAAAAAAGTAATACAAAATATATCAATGCCTTTAACACATATATGCAATCTCTCTTTTTCAACTGGTGAATTCCCTGACCTCATGAAGATTGCCAAGGTCGTTCCAATTTATAAAAGTGGGGATAATCGTCAGTTTACAAATTACAGACCAATCTCTATACTTCGTCAACTATCAAAGATTCTGGAAAAAATGTTGCTGCCCGCGTGGTCAGCTTTGTGAATAAACATAATTTACTTAGTGACTGTCAGTATGGGTTCAGAAACAATAGGTCAACTGCACATGCTCTAATCAATCTAAGCGAAGAAGTCACCAACAATATTGAAAATAATTTGTACTGTTTGGGTATATTCATTGACCTCCAGAAAGCTTTTGACACTATAGATCATGAAATGCTCTTAAAGAAACTAAATAATAATGGGATCAGAGGGATTGCAAACAATTGGTTGAAGTCATGGTTTGACTGAAAGAAAACAGTATGTACAAATTGATGAACATGTATCAGGATGGAGGAATATAATATGCGGGTCCCCCAGGGGTCGATTTTAGGACCTAAATATTTTCTGCTCTACATCAATGATTTGTGTGAACTCTCAAGAAAGCTAAAATGTATATTATTTGCTAATGACACAACTATACTAGGCTCTAGCAAAGACCTACAACTGCTCAAATCCGAGGTCACTACAGAAATATACAAACTCAAAGAATGGTTTAATAGAAATAAACTATCGCTGAACTTACTGAAAACAAAAATGATTTTATTTGGCAAATGGAATAGTGACACTCAGATTCAAATCAATATTGACAATGTTCAAATAGAACAAGTCAAGGAATATAAATTTCTGGGTGTGATCTTCAATCATAAGGTTAGCTGGAGACCACAAATAAACATTATTCATGGTAAAGTGGCGAAAAATGTGGCCATAATGGGCAAGTGTAGATATTTTCTGGACCAAAAGGCTCTCTTTACCCTGTACTGTTCCTTAATCCTACCGTACATAAACTACTGCTCAGAGGTCTGGGGAAATAGTCATTTGCTGGTTTTATATAGACTTCAAAAGAAGGCCATCAGAATTGTTCATAAAGTGAGGTATAGGGACCATACAAATATACTGTTTTTAAAATCCAACACCATGAAACTTGATGACATCATAAAATTCAATTCCCTGCTACAGATATATAGAGCTGTAAATAACCAGCCCCCTAGTAACATACAATTAATGTTTGGTAAAAGAGAGGGAAGATACAATCTAAGGGGAACTCATAATCTGAAAGTACAATGTATTCATTCCACCCTAAAAAGTCATTGTATTACACGGAGAGGAGTAAATCTGTGGAATAATTTAGATGAAGACTTAAAAAGTGCAGCTACAGTAGTCTACAGCAATTCAAAAGACAGTATAAGAGAACTGTGTTTGAGAAGTATGCTGAAGACATGTGACCTTGTCTCTCAGTCACTCTCCGTATTACTATGAACTTGTGAAATACCACATCATTGCTGATATCAATCAATCAATCAAACTTTATTTATAAAGCGCTTTTCATACCGAAAGGTATCACAAAGTGCTTTACAGATAACAATTAAAACAATATGCCCCGCATAATACATCCATACATATATATATATATATATATATATATATATATATATATATATATATATATATATATATATATATATAGGAGAAAATGAGCTGCCAGTGTGGGTCCTTAGGCAAGACCCTTCACGCTACCGCCTACCTCATACAATGATGAGAGACAATAAAATGAATGACATGCCGGCTCAGACGTCGCCCGGCCAAACAAGGTCTGTGTCAGGTGCTGGGGAACCAGAGCACCTCGATGAAAAATGGGCTACTGGAACAAGGAGGAAATGGGCGAGATGCGAGAACAGGGCTCTGATAGAATGCTACTACTCCAGTAACCCTAGTCAGAGGGGCTACATGCAAAGGATGTGGTGTATATATATATACTGGTGTATATATATATACATATATATATATATATATATATATATATATATACACACATACATATACATACACATACACACATATACAGTATACACACACATATACACACATACACATCCACACACATACAATATATCATTAGGACTAAATGAATAGATGTCAGTTAAAAGCTAAGCTAAAAAGGTGGTTCTTGAGCCTGCTCTTAAAGACATGAACGTTCTCTGCCGTCCTGAGCTCCTCCGGCAGGTCGTGGTGAGGCCCCTGCTGAAGAAGAGCAATTTGGACCGTAATGATTTTAACAATTTTATTTTTTTCTCTCTCTGAGGCCCAGAGAGAGAAACTTTTACCCAAACTATAGTCATTGTCGTTTAATCCTTCCTCACAGGTGAAGAACCTGGGTGTGATTTTTGACTCTGAGCTGACTTTTATTCCACACATTAAGAATATCACAAAGATAGGTTTTACCATCTAAAGAACATAGCCAGAGTCCGCCCCATTCTCTCTCGGACCAACACGGAGACGCTAATGCATGCTTTTATCACCAGTCGTATCGACTACTGCAATGCCCTGCTCTCTGGTCTTCCCAAAAAGAGTATCTCAGGTTTACAACTTTTACAAAATTCAGCAGCTCGTGTCCTGACAAAGACCAGGAGGCGGGACCACATTACACCGGTTTTAGAGTCGCTGCATTGGCTCCCCGTGTGTTTCAGGATCGATTTTAAAGTTCTTTTAATGGTTTTTAAATGTCTTAATGGTCTTGGTCCTTCTTATCTTTCAGAACTGCTTTTACCTTATGAACCTTCGCGGTCCCTGCGCTCCTCTGGCAGGTGTCTCCTAGTTATTCCTAAAGTCAACAGAAAGACTCATGGCGAGGCGTCTTTCCAATATTATGGCCCTCACCTCTGGAACGACCTGAGGAGGAGCTCAGGACCGCAGAGAACGTTCATGTTTTTAAAAGCAGGCTCAAGACCCACCTTCTTAGTTTAGCTTTTAACTTAATCTGTTTATTTATTGTAGTCCCATTTATTTATTTATCTATTTATTAACCTTGATAACTTGATATTTATTTCTAGTTTCTTACTGATTTTTACTTTGTTTTTAAACTTTTTAATCAATGTTTTTATACTGCTTCTTATATTTTAGAATCTCCAGTGTTTCCTCTGAAGGAGCCCTCTGCCTTGGGAGCGGTGACTGGCTGTGGCTGTGTGGGTGCTGTCCTGTGGGTGCCCAGGTGGAGGTGTGGTGTCTTTGCCGCACCTCCTATGGGGACCCTTGTGTCGGTGCCCGGGCGGCCGCGGCTGGTCTGCTGCTCCCGGGGAGGGCAGCTCCTCTGATGGGGTTTCCTCACCTTGGTCATTTGTACCCAGCCTTACATATATGTACTTGATTCTGTGTGTGAGTGTGAGTGTGAGTGTAGAATAAAGGGTAGGGGATGTAGGTGTACGTGTGTATTGTGATAACTGAATATATTGGGAGGGTGGGAGGGTTTGTCGGGCGAGAATGTTTTAATGTCTTTTCATACTTGTGTATGAAAAGCGCTCTATAAATAAAGATTGATTGATTGATTAAATTAGAATGGAACATGTCGCGTTAAAGTGGTTAGGTAAAATATTGCAATAATATCATTATCGCAATATTGCACAGCCATATCGCAAGTTACTTCAATATTGTGTAGTCGTAATTCTCATGGAAAATTTCCAACTTTAAAAATTTAGCAACCCTACTTATCCCTTATTTGATTCATCAATTAAAATAATTGATAGATGAATCAATTACATTAATAATCTACAGTGTCAGCCAGAGGTTGCATTAACTGAAGATTTTCTGTAATATCGAAAAAACATTTTTAGCTTTCATGGAAAATGTTAGTTTAGTTTATTTCAGCAATTCCAAGTTCCAAGTTATTAGACAAAAAAGAATAATGCCCAAAATGGAGTAGGCTGGAACAAACAATGCTTATTTATGGCTACCCCCATCCAATTTATTTACAAACTTTACAACTGCCTTTTGTTTACATTCCGGTTTGTTCATAACCATAATCAACACATAGTTTAAGATATAGATACATAACCATACCAAACGTTGGAAATCAGTTTACATAGTCTTCTGATGTGTAGAATCAAACTTTACAAGTCCTACAATACTTTGTACTGTATATTCTTAAGCGTCCGATAGTACTAGATTATTGCTGCCAACTGATACTGCCCCATATAGTACCATCATTACCATATTTATATTTACATGTACACGGACGGTACATATTTACTGTATATAAACACATAGTTTTCTTCTTGTGTGTCTTGTATGTTTTGTCATTTGTGAGTACATTTCAATGTATCCTGATCGATGCATTTCGAGCCCCAGCCCACCTCCTGCTTAACCCTATATTCGTCATTGTACATTTCAAGGAGTGCCTTTGGGTGTCCTGAGCTGTGCATTAAAGGAACAAGAGTTTTTGTGACCTGGTTCCAGGGTGGTGGTCCCACTCGAGCACTGGTCACCTAGTATTGTGTTGTATGTGTTTAGTATTATATTTATTTTGAGTGTGGAAGGTTACAAAGATGGTCACATGGAAACGCAGACGGGAGGCAACAACAATTGCAGCTCTGACACTTTCAATTCTCATTGTATTCTTGAACAAGTAGGTTTTTGTAAATATCTTTAAAGTGCTTAATAGTCGCACATTCTTTTAACTTTTCATCCAGTTTATTCCATAATTTTTACACCAAAGACTATTTTTTGTTAAATTTACTTTTGGGCACTTAAATTCACATTTCCCTCTTAAATAAAACGCACCATCTGTTTCTTTGAACCTAATGTGTATATTTTATTTTTGTCTTGCTTAAAAAAATACTGCTGTCCTAAATTTTACAAAATCCTCAAGTTTCAAAGCCAAGCTTTTACAGAATAAAGGGTTTATATGCTCTCTATAACCGACGTTGTGCACTATAAACCTTTTTCACAACAACCGGAAGTAGCACCGACTAATGCCCTGTCACTTCCTGTTTTCGCGGGTCTACGAGAAAACAGCTCTTGTTTTTTCAACAACGTCGCTTAATTTGCCCACTTTTCATTCGCTGATGCGGAGGTAATCGCAGTCACAGTCAGGTGGGCAGGCTGTGAGAAGGGGCTCTAATTATAGGTAGGTAGGTAACTTTATTTATACCGTAGGTAGAATTGGTTTGCAATTGAGAGTAGGCAATACAATACATAGTTTTATATTTTATATAAATTTTATATTTTTATTATATTCATGTTTTCTACCTGGAAACAATGTAAGGGGCGCTGGTGTTGGACTGGCTAAAGGGACACTACTAGCCTGAACTAGGGCACCCACAGTAATGGCAGTAATGGCCAAGTAATGGCTCATTCATTGTTGTACCGGTAAGTGTCTGACTGCTGTTCTGCAGTTGTAGTTCAGCTGTGTATTTGATGTTTAGGTCTTGTTTTTAGCCCTTGTTTTGCTCGTGTCAACAGCTTCTAAGGCTGTTAGCTTCAGGCTATGTGACATCTAATACATACTTTACCTCAATCTATCACCTCCAAATCTTTTTCTCACTGGGCTCACGTAAATCTAAGTTACCTATGTAACTATAGTTCTACGAGATGTGTGCTATTGCATATCTCTCGGAAGCGCCAGCTTCTCGCCCTGAGAGGATCAAAGAACTGACCGCTCCAATCATCCTTGGGGTCCACAACCCCTGTGCCCTATAAAAGGGGGACTCTCCCTTCAATCGTCTCCTTAGAACTCAGCCAATCGAAGAGAGGTCGTGCCTGCTGGGCCCGTAGCTAAGGGCGGCGCACACCTTTCGTAGAACTATAGTTACATTATAGGTAACTATAGTTACCTATAGTTACTCACTCCTGACCACATTTGCCAACTACTGGAGACCTGCCTTAGCACCACATATTTCCAGTTCAGGGGCAACTTCTACAGACAGATCCACGGCTGTGCTATGGGCTCTCCAGTTTCACCGATTGTGGCTAACCTCTACATGGAGGAAATGGAGAAGAAAACCTTGGCCTCATACCCAAGTAACAAACCCAGCCACTGGCTCAGATATGTAGATGACACGTGGATCAAAATTAAAGAGAGGGAAGTGGCACCTTTTACAGATCACATCAATGCTGTGGACCCTAACATTAAATTTACTCGGGAGGACGCTAAGGAGAAACAACTTGCCTTTTTAGATTGTAAAGTTATCATAGGGGAAAACGGACAACTGCAGACAGAGGTTTACAGGAAGGCAACTCATACTGACCAGTATTTGATGTTTGACTCTAACAATCCACTCCAACACAAAATAGGGGTCATTAGGACACTCAGACATAGAGCTAAAGAGGTGCCTACCAGTGCAGAAGGAAAGACCAAAGAGGAACAACATGTCCAGAGAGCCCTCTCAGACTGTGGCTATCCTAACTGGTCCTTCACTAAAGCACAAAGGGCAGGAAGACCCAAAGAACAGGACAGACAGACTACAGAACCCAGAAGAAAGGGAGTTGCGGTGCCGTATGTAGCCGGGGTATCAGAGAAACTTCAGAGAATCTTTAGACAGCACAGAATTCCAGTGTACCACGAACCTGTGAACACACTGAGACAAAAATTAGTTAATCCCAAAGACAAAACGCCTAGCCACAAACAAAGCAATGTGGTTTATTCTATTCGATGCAAAGAAGAAGAATGCAAAGAACATTATATTGGAGAAACGAAACAAGTTTTACAGAAGAGACTTTATCAACACCGAAGAGAAAGCACAAGCGGCGCCCAGTCGGCTGTGCACCTCCACCTCAAAGCCTCCAACCACTCCTTTGAGGACGGGGGAGTCAACATTTTAGCTAAAGAAGAACGTTGGTTTGAAAGAGGAGTAAAAGAAGCTATTTTTGTCAGAAAAGAAAATCCCTCCATGAACCGAAATGGTGGACTAAGATTTAATCTTTCTGCTTTTTACTCCAATCTGCTTCGGGGAAAACCGGCAGGACACGGCCAGTCCAAGAAGACGATACCTCAGCTAACAAAAGAACAATAGGCAGGCAATTAGCAGTGATCATCTATGAATAGGACAGGGCTGACCGATACTGGGGGGAGCAGGTCGTTACAGACGCTCTACTTCAAAGGTGTTTACCCACAGGTGAGAGTAGCTGTGATTAGAGGGGAGGAGCCGGGCCAACCCCAACTCCTCCCAACTGGTCTTTATCTATGCTGCGTGCTGAGCGTAACCTTGTTCACTGACGAAGCCTTTTGGATGAGAGGACGAAACGTTTGGAGACCTCAACTACCGAGTACAGAAGATGACTCAAGTACCTTCCTTGAAGATGGACAACTCCTGTACGACTGAGAACTTACACAGGTAACTTAGATTTCTACTTCAATAGTGTGCTTGCCCTTAGGCTGCGCTATTGCATAAAGCAACGCGCAGCCATGGCCGACCAATGTACTTCCAGCAGGCATGGACTCGCATGATTGGAGCGGACCCGGGGCAACTCCATGCGTCCCAGGGAGCGGCCAAACGCTCCCTAGGTAGCAGGGGCCCACGGGCAGGGTGAGGACCAGCCAATAGCCGTTAACAACGCCAGTGCGTCTCACCCAGAAAAAGGCAATTGGGGAACATCTACACTAGCCGCCTCTCCCAAGAGCGCTAGTGCAGACTCCACCCCTGATAACGAGGGTGTCCAAAGCCACCTCTCCCAAGAGCACCGGCCACCCCAAGGAATAAGAATGTACAGCCAGTTCGGCCAGGCCCCCTCTCCCAAGAGCGCCTGAAGCACCGAACCAAACCAAACCAGGTCATCCCTTCCCGGGCCACCGCTGGGCTGTGGGGGAATTCACGACCGTCCATCACTCAAAGCTGCATGGGCAACTGAACCCGTAACGCCCTGCAGATATGACTGCACAAATGTTGAAGAGGACGACCAAGAGGCTGCCATGCAGACCTCCTCAATTGAAGCGCCACGGAGTAGTGCCGTCGAAGCCGCAACTCCACAAGTGGCGTGAGCTCTGACCACTGCTGGAGGAGGGAGTCCTTGTGCCATAGACACCAAGTTGGGGTACCACCTGGCGCTCGGACTGTCTGGGGCTATGAGCAGGATGAGTGCGCCCTCTGTCCTCACTCTGTGGAGCAGAGGCGGAATGAGGCACAGGGGCGGAAACGCGTAAAGCAGGCCGGACGGCCATGGTCGGTGAGCCATGGCATCCACGCCGAGGAGGCCCGTCTGTTGACATGAGCGAGAACCAGAGTGGGCACTGTGCGTTCTCTGCATTGGGAAAAAGGTCGGCCACCGGTCTGCCGAACCAGGGCCACACCTCCGCCGCGACCTCGGGTGCCAGGCCCTATTCGTCCCGTAGGGCTCCCCTCTGGGCATCCTGTCCGCGCCGACGTTGAGGGATCCGGGAATGTGGTGCGCTTTCAGAGAGGTCAGGTGAGTGCTCGCCCAGTTGAGCACCTCCGCTGCAAGCCTGCTGAGAGCGGGGGCCCTGGTCCCCCCCCCTGCCTGTTCAGGTTGGCCACCACTGAGGTGTTGTCCGACCGAACCAAGACGTGGTGACCCCGCAGATCAGCGGAGGTTGATGTGTCTCGGAGACGGGGACCAAACACCGCTCGCCGTGAGATGGCCCAGTACTCCGCCCCAGCCGGTCAGGGATGCGTCCGTGAACACCTCTGTGTACTGGAGCATGTAGCCCATATGGACCCCCTGATGCGCTCCGGGTCCAACCAGAATTCTGGTCGAGAGTTCTGCATGCCCCAGTTGAACCATTGGGTGGGCTGATGCCATCATGCCGAGCAGGGAGCGGATTCGCCGCGGAACAATCCGCGGGCCATCCAACACCTGTTGTCCCAGATCCAGAATCACTGACTGCCTTTCCAGGGAGAGGGAGGCCCTCAGGGAGTCCAAGCACAGACCATGTAGACCAAATCTTGGGTCGAAGACAGCTCACTTCTCTCCTGATTGACGACCAGCCCCAGCCGAGAAATGTGCCTCAACACAGCGGCCATATGGGCTTCGGCCTGCTGTGGGGAGGAAGCCAGAATCAGCCAATCGTCGATGTAAGTCAGGATTCTGAGACCCCGACAGCGAAGTGGTTCCAGCGCTGCCTCCACACACTTGGAGAAGGTGCGTGGGGCCAGGGAGTAGCCAAATGGGAGGCGGCAATACTCATAACATTTGTCCCCGACAGCGAACTGGAGAAACTTCCTGTGCGCTGGGGCAATGGGGATGTGGAAGTATGCGTCCATAAGGTCCACTGAAGTCATCCAGTTTCCGGGCATGACGCATTGCAGCAGCTGCTGCACCGTGAGCATGTGGAAAGGCCTCTTCACAATGCAGTGATTGAGAGCCCGCAGGTCCAGAATAGGCCGAACACCGCCGCTCTTTTTGGGAACGAGGAAAAACGGGGAATAAAACCCCGCCCTCGCTCTGAGTGGATCCACCTCTGCTATGGCACCGCGCTGTAGCAGAGAAACCACTTCCCTTGTGAGCGCCGCGCTCTCGGCTGAGCTACGTAACCTCGTCTTAAGTATACCGCGAGATCCTGGAGGTCTCCGGGAGAATTGTAGAGCGTTCCCCTCTCTGAGCATCCTGTCCAACCAGGGAGCTCCGAGAAGCCCTGTGTCTTTCCAGATTGGTAAAACTCTGTCAGGGGTCGTACCACGACACTGAGTAAGAGCGGGGAAACAGGCACGCCCACAGGCTCCGCTCTGGGCAGTGCGCCGCAGCGTGGGGGCCTGCTCGAAAGGGCTGACGCTCCCGGGAGAGAGCAGACTCCTCGGCCGAGAAAAGAGCGCGCTCAGATCTACGCTTCTTAGCGGGGATTCCCAGCGAGAGTGATAGAGGGCGTGGGCGTGGGGGGAGTGTAAGGGAAGAGGTTTACACACTTACTTACACCGTTGCCCCGAGGCTTTTAGAAAAACAGGCTGACGAGCTGCAACATCATGGGGCGATAAAGTGCCTGACAAAATGTCATGACGCCGTTTCTCTCTCCCACTTCTCAGTGGCAGAGAGTTGGAGGGCGGAGAAGGGCCCTGAGCAGCGGGAGCAGAGCCAAAACACAGGCCGCTGCTGCTCGAGCCTCCTTTCTCCTTTACGTTCGCTGTCTTAGAGACAGTCGACCAATCACCGTCGAGGAACAGCACATTAGGCCTGGACCTCGCCATACAAGTCGCAGTATGCCCACATAGACTCCTGTGAGACAGTGCGCTCGCTATAGAGGCTGCTGCGGTGACACGAGCAGTCAGAACATGTTTCAAACACGTCCTTAACAGGCAGCAGAGCGGAGCGGTAACGAGCGTTCAGCGGAGCCCCCTGAGCCCCGCTGACTTTAACCACTTTCCCACTCCGAGTGGCAACAGGCAGACTCGTAACGCTTTCAGCATGAAAGGAATACGAAGCAGGCTCTTTAGTGGATTTTATCGAGTACAAGAGTCAGAATGTGTTTCGCACACGTCCTTGACTGGCAGTAGAGCTGAACAAGTGCCTGACAAAACGTCATAACGCCCTCTCTCTCCCACTTCTCAGCGGCAGAGAGTTGTAGCGCGGAGAAGGGCCAAACACAGGCCTGCTCCCATTCACTGACTTACAGACAGTCGACCAATCACCGTCGAGGAACAGCACATAGGCCTGGACCTCATCATAGAGCCGCCGTATGCCCACATAGACTCATGTGAGACAATGATAGAGGCTGCGGTGATGACCCGGGGGATCGAGTACAAGAGTCAGAACGTGTATCGTACATGTCCTTGACAAGCAGCAGAGCGGTAAGTAAACAGATCCGCCACTGGGGCTGATCACCGTTTTCGTCGCCAGCAGCCCAATCTCTTCTCGGAATGGGTGAAGGCGGCGGGCTCCCCTCCTGCATCGGGGACGCAGGAGGCGGGCTCCGATCCCGCACCGGCGGGGCTGGAGCCGGGGAATATCACTCGAATCATCCGAGTTCTGCTCGGATAGCTCCGGGGAGGCAGCCATAAAGGCACGACGACGCTCGCGCTCCTCACGAGGGGGCGCGAGGCAGGTGGCACAGTCTTCAGCGGAGTGGCGCCGGCCCAGGTACAGGAAGCAGCTAACGTGCTGATCCCGTCCGAGGAGCGGCGCCGCGTAGGGGCCGCACACCCATAGCTTGACGCCGGAGGGCAATGGGGTATCAAGCGTTGGAGTGCGGTGAGTCATTCTTCTATTCTTCTATTCTTCTAGTTTTCTATTCTTCTATTTTTCTTGTTCAGGAGATCCAGAACTCAGGTAAGCTGAGAGAAAAAGGAGACGATTGAAGGGAGAGTCCCCCTTTTATAGGGCACAGGGGTTGTGGACCCCCAAGGATGATTGGAGCGGTCAGTTCTTTGATCCTCTCAGGGCGGGAAGCTTGCGCTTCCGAGAGATATGCAATAGTGCAGCCTAAGGGCAAGCACACTATTGAAGTAGAACTATAATTTTGTCTAAATGAACTGTCATGTCTAATTACCAATAGTACAATATAACAAGGTAGTGAGGAACTTTTTTATTAAGTAAAGAAATGTCAGTAGATTAATAAATAATACACAGATTTCATTAGTTCTGTGGGAAGATGAAAGAGGGAAAGAAAAAGGCTAGTACCAGCAACTGTAAATCAGCTACGATTGTGCCACTGAGATGGTTGTTATTAAGGCTTTTGGGATAAATTACATGAAATAAGTAGCAATATGGGGCGACAGTGGCGCATATGGTAGAGCGGGTCATCTCATGATCGGAAGGTCGGGGGTTCGAATCCCGCCTCCTGAAGGTGCACATTGTCGTTGTGTCCTTGGGCAAGGCACTTCACCCACATTGCCTCCAGTGTCTGCCAACACTGGTAGCCCCCTAGGAGAGACCAACAGGCCCGGTTTGAACCGTGAGGCCGTCCTTCCGTGGACCCACCACCTGCAGAAGGAGCCATGGGGGGCTGGTGCAATGTGATTTGGGCAGCTCCGGCGGCTGCCCCCACGACCCGGCAACGGACAAGTGGAAGAAAATGAATGAATGAAGTAACAAGTGTGCCTTCATGAGGTACACTTGGAATTGTTGAAAGAGTTGTTGATTTGAGCCGAAGTCTCCCCTGCGATTAGTGAAGTGCTGGCTGCATACAAAAGTCCCTAGCTTTATGCAGAAGTCTGGACCCTTTAACTGCTTCAATCCACTGCCTGCTTTGGTCCGAGTCCGTCTGAAAAGCGTGTTAAGAGAGAGGTATGGTTGTTTTCTTGCCCCACGAGAGCAAACTGGAACAGAACCAAAGCAAAGGCACCGAAACTGAGCCATTTTCTTTGCGGTCTAACGCTAAACTATAGCCACCGGATGTTGTAGCACATTACTTCCGGTTTAAAATGCGGACGTGTGAAAAAGGTCTATTCTTAGCGCCCTTTTTGTAGGATAAATAAAGGTAGTAAAGTACTCTTATATGTGTTTCCCCAAATCTCACAACAATAAGTCAGATATGGAAGAATCAATGAAGTCAGTTAGTCATTACCCCCTCACCACGTCTTTTTAGCCCCTCATACCCCACATTTGTTAAACCTCCAGTTACAGTGTTCCAGTGTTTTCATACCTTCACACATTTGTGATGCAGAAGTGTTGCCCAAAGATGCATCTTTCTTCTTTTTACTCGGATACGATGGTGAATC
Source organism: Neogobius melanostomus (assembly GCA_007210695.1). NCBI lineage: Eukaryota > Metazoa > Chordata > Actinopteri > Gobiiformes > Gobiidae > Neogobius > Neogobius melanostomus. The sequence continues at coordinate 95,493 of VHKM01001200.1, forward strand.
ATCTTGTTTCCTCTTTTCTGTGTTTAAAGTTTAAAGTTACGTTTTCATGTCTGAATGTTCGAAACATACTCACATATCACAGGCCTACCTTTTCTGGGCATGGAGCCAGTCGGAGAGGCGCTGGTGCTGGCCATGGCACAGGTGAACAGCAAGAGACACAAGTAACAGAGTGAGTGATTAACAAACAAAGGAGAAGTGCATGTGGTCTGATGTTTAGGCCTGCAGCTGCTGAAGCAACAGTTTGATCCCCCCCACTCTCAGGTCTGCCCTAGTGATGGATGAGTGAAGCCGTGTGATACTTCAACGCTTTGCTTACAAAAGAATGGACGGTAGTGCAGTGGTTAGCGCTCGTGCTTCACAGCTGGAAGGTCCCGGGTTCGATTCCCACCTGGATGGGGCCTTTCTGTGTGGAGTTTGCATGTTCTCCCCATGTCTGTGTAGGTTTCCCCTACCACTAAAAACATGTACAATAGGCCAGGATGAGTGGTGCGTGTGCATGAATGAATGGTGATGGTCAGAGGGACCGTTGGCGCAGTTGTGACTAGGGTTGTAACGATGCACTCAATTAGATTTTAACTTTACAGATTTTTTCACTTTTATTTTACCCTTTTTTTAAACAAAATGAATATGACAAATTTTATAAATCCATGTAGGTCCGTGTACAAAGTATAATTCATTTTTTGTTTCCATGTTTCAGAATGAAAGTGTTCATGTATACTTTGTTTTAATAATAATGCATCAGTTTTATATAGCACTTTTCTGGACACTCAAAGACACTTTACAATTGCATTATTCATTTACTCCATACTTGGTGGTGGTAAGCTACTGTTGTAGCCACAGCTGCCCTGGGGTAGACTGATGGAAGCGAGGCAACCAGTCTGCACCATTGGCCGCCGCCCCACCACTCACTCACTCACTCACTCACTCACTCACTCACTCACTCACTCACTCACTCACTCACTCACTCACTCACTCACTCACTCACTCACTCACTCACTCACTCACTCACTCACTCACTCACTCACTCACTCACTCACTCACTCACTCACTCACTCACTCACTCACTCACTCACTCACTCACTCACTCACTCACTCACTCACTCACTCACTCACTCACTCCAGGCTTCCTGGTGTTACCAAACGGTCTCCCATCCAAGTACTGACCAGGCCCTTCCTGCTTAGCTTCCAAGGTCTGACGGGATCGGGCAGAGATTGAAATTTCAATTTTCAAATTAAAAACCAAAACCATGTTATGATGTTACTGGAAAAAAATGAAACCTTCTTCCTGTCCCGTTTGATATCATATCCACAACTTTATTTTATGTCATTGACATTGTTGCCCCCTCATATTGTTGAATTGACTAATGGTTCTCTTATGTCTGGGTCTGTTCCAAACTTTTTTAAACAGGCAGCGATAAGTCCCATCCTAAAAAAGCCCAACCTGGACCTAGCCTGGCTAATGCCAGACTAAAATCACAAGTGATATTTAGTCTGGGGGCCACCAATTCATTTTCTCGTAGGAGAGGTGTGGTTTACGATTGTCCAGAGCCGTTTATTGGGCGCTACGAATGTCTCTCATGCGTCTGCACGTAGCCATAGCCAATCGTATCATGGTATCAGATGACGTATGACGTACCCGCTGTAAACTTTTGAGCTAAACTATTTAGAACACGGTCTAAAGCTTGATCGAAAGATGGCGTCGCGTCTGCTGCTGTCATGTTGGGTCTGTAAATATTTTTTTATCCCTAAACGAACTACAAACTTCCGTATGTCAAATAGTGCGTCATCGTCTTACCGTCCCACCTCATTCTGTGATTGGTCCCCAAATCCATGGGAAAATTTCGGCCATGGTCCCCAGGCTGTTGTGAAGTTCGAAAAGATTCGAGCGCACAGCAGTCTGGCATTAGCCAGGCTAACTTGGACCCAGCTGGGCCTGGCAATTATAGGCCCATATCGAAATTACCCTTTCTCTCCAAAGTTGTGGAAAAGGTGGTAGTAGAAAAGCTGTCTGCTTTTCTCCATAATGATGAAATGTTTGATAAATTTCAATCCGTAAGATGCACTCTACTGAGACTGCCTTACTAAAAGTGTCCAGTGACATTCGAATGGCTGCTGACTCTGGTCAGTATTCTGTATTGATCCTGCTTGATCTGTCTGCAGCTTTTGATACTGTAGATCATAAATTACTGCTACAGAGACTTAATACTGACTGTTAGGAAGAAAACTTTAAATGTAGATTTGTGCTGACTTTAAGGCACTAGTAGTGTTTATCCCCGCCTTCAACCTGGAGTGTCGGCCAGAACACCTCTTTAAAGCCAGGACAACTTGTATGGTGGTACGATAATGATGGAGCAAGAGACAGCGTAGCTTTGATTGGCTATATAATTGGTGAAAGTGTGGTTTTCTGTAACACAGTCAAATACAACAGCACATATTACAAACTCATCACAAACTTACAATCTGATACACAGTATTACTTAACTTAAATAACTCAAAGGATAGGAGAACATATAGTTAACAGTAACTAGAAAGGCCTGCAGCGGCAGTTAGCTTCTTGTCATATACATTAACTCAGTGGTTCTCAAATAGTGGGGGGGCGCATGTGACCGTGTGTTACTGTATCTAAAAAGGTGGGAATGTAGACAGCCTGAAGCCAAATAAATGAAGGCGTCACTTGAAGACTTTACTCCCCAGTCACGCTGATAAGCTGCTTGAGTTTCTTCAGTGAAAACCAGCTGAATATCGACAACAATCCTCCCGCTGTGTGAAAGTGTACGTAAGTGTAAAGCGCACCGGCGTCAGAGCAGCTGCAGCCCGCACCTCAAAGTCGAGGGGATCCCCGGTAATTCACGGGAAATAATGCACATTAACTGTCCACATGTAACTGTTAAGAGATCCCACAGTGCTGCGCTGCTACTCCTGTGCTCTAAACTATGTTTATTTGGTGAAGATTGGTCAAATACTCGCGTATGGTCACTAAATGGCGAAATGTTTTCTTCTTCCTAAGGGGGGCGCTGCAAAAAATAATTGAGAACCACTGCATTAACTAGTAGCCGAAGCACTAGCAAATTACACCAAACAAAGGAGGCACCACAGCTAGAAAACAAAGAAACAAAACTTAACTGGTCATAGACGCACACTTTTCAATAAATCACACTTATTTAGGGCATACAATGGACACAGACAGCTTTTTTTTTCTTTTTCTTTTTTTCTTTCTTTTTTTAATTGAAAAGTATACAGAAATAACAATAGAGGCTCAGGTATGCAAGGCTTCAGCTTTCAGTGTAAATAAAAATACATAAAATACAAAAAAAAAGGCTTTACAGTGCAAATTCGTTACATACATCTTTGGTCTTCATGGCTTTGACATTGGTGCAATTCAATGAGGTAAAATAAGAGGACATTAGTGATTCAAATACAACCAGTTTGGGTTTTTGGTTGAGGTACTTACAGCTATGGATATGATACTTGGCCATTATTAATATTAAATTTGAAATAAAATCTTTGTTTGGAGGGAGATTTTTTAAATAAATACCAAACAAAATATCTTTAAGGTTTAGTTGTAAATCTATAGTAAGTTTTCTATTCACAAACAGATTAATGTCTTTCCAAAATACTTGTGTGTAAGAACATTCCCAGAAAAGATGACTAATCGATTCTACAGTAACATGACAAAATGAGCAAAGAGGGTCAACATTTAAACAATATTTGGATATCACACTGTTAACCGGGTAACATCTATGCAAAATCTTGAGGCATACTTCACGAATCTTATTGGTAACAAAAAATTGTTTTGGTAATAGCCACACAGAGTTCCATTCAATATCATTAAATAAACTGTCCCACACAAATACAGATGCTGGTTTCCTAATGGAGTCTCTTATGATGAGCTCTCTAATACATTTTTTATGTGTTTTGACACTTAAAAAGGGGTCAGAATTACCAATATATAACTCTCGGGATAAATCTATGGTAGGATTGTGAACATAGGTTGACATTTGCCTGGCCTGCCAAACGACATGCCTTTTCATAGATATTTCAAAGACATATAGTCTGGGAGAAAGCATGAGCTCAATAATTTCCCCGTGGGCGTGATTGACAGACGGCATCAACCAATTAGAGCAACGCTAGATACGTTGCAGTAACAAGCGGCAGAAAGCCTTTCCAAAAACGTCCTTTTTTACGAGGAACTCTTCGAACGCTGTTTCTTGCTCCGGTTTTGGGGATTTCATATTTTCCAAATGATTTAAAACAGACGAAAGAGCCGAAGAAAACAGTGTATCGGCCGCCATCTTTAATGTTTTGGAAGAGTGCGTGGTGGTGACAGGTGACGGCTTCCGTCTCTTGGTGCGTGATTGGACCGATGTGGGTCAAATCGTGAAATGATTGGCTGCGAGCAGCTGCCCAGACGGTTCTTCTTTTGAACAGAAAGGAGGAGTGTCTGGCAGGCCAGGCAAGGTTGACATCAATATTTTGACACCTGACGGAATAGCATCAAAAACAATTGCAAATTCCTTTGGCAACACTGGGAAATTATACACATGCAAGAATTCATCGTAATGCCACGTTATGCCTCTTTTGTTAAACAACTGATGTACATAAATTATGTAAGGGATAATGCAGGACGAGGTGTCCATTATTTAGTTTAGTTTATTTATTTGTTTGAGCAGTTAACCTGCTCAAAGGGAGTGGGCTGAAGCCAAAGGCTTATAAGCGCCCACCCCAAAATAAAAATAGTAACATTACATTTAATATTTACAAGGTAGCAAATCATAAACAAAGGAACATAGGGCAAAGTAACAATAAATGATGAAGAATAAGACAAAAACAACAGCAAAATAAAGAACAAAAGAATGTGCTACTTTTATGTTATAAAGGTGCATTCATACATATTATACTCTGAGATCTTGCTACTTCCCAGTTGTCATTACTATCCTCAATATAATTTAATTTGGGTTTAATTATCATTAATTATCATTATTAAAGGTGCATTAATAGATATTATATTCTGAGATCTTGCTACTTCCCAGTTGTCATTACCATCCTTAATATAATTTAATTCGGGTTTATTTATCATTATTATTATATTTGTTTAATTGAGTTATATGTGAAGTGTGATGTAAGCCTTGCATAATGAGGTGCATTAAAAAGCCAGGGTGTAGAACGGGCCAGTTGAAGAGGGCAGTAACTCCCCCTCAACAAACCCCCACCCAGCTGCCCTAACAGCTGATTTTGTAGATGATGTTCCTATGCTGAGTGGTGCATTAAAAGACAAGGTTTTGAGCCCGTTGGGAGGGTCCCTCTCAACAGATTCATAACTTGCCTACCCTAATTCTCAATTTGTAAATTTGAGCAATAGAATGACAACCGTTCCAAGCAGCAACACTCTTCCTTGATTATAGATAATTGATCCTACTGCGCCTCCTAGTGGCAACACATTTCTTGTTCTCTGTATATTTCAAAAGTCTTTTGTTTGTATTTATATTTGAACAGGTTGATATTTGGACTTCGTTTCAACTCCATTTCCAGTTTATTCCACAATTGTACACCATTAACTGTTGGGCTAAAACTTTTCAAAGTTGAGCTATGTTTCTGAGTCCTAAAGTTTAATTCGTCACGTAATTCATAACAACCAGTACGTTCTTGGAACCTTCTTTGTATTTGGCCTGGCAACAGTTTGTATCTTGCTTTGTATAACATCTGTACAGTTTGGAACTCAACAATGTCACAGAACTTCATGATCTTTGATTTTAAAAATAATGAGTTTGTGTGGTCCAAAAACCCAACTTTATGAATTACTCGGATAGCTCTTTTTTGCAACAATACTATTGGTTTTAATGTGTTTTTATAAGTACTACCCCAAACCACAGTACAATAATATAAATATGGCAAAATCAGAGAACAGTATAAGATATGTAGAGCTTTGATGTTTAAAATGTGCTTTGCTTTTGCTATTACTGAAATGCTTCTAGAAATTTTCGTAGATATATATTTAATATGAGCTTTCCAAGTAATTCTGTCATCTATAATAACACCAAGGAATTTGATTTCATGCACTCGCTCTATGACAACACCCTCTATCTGAATTGCTTCCTGAGCATTGGAATTACAGTTGCCAAATATCATCATTTTGCTTTTACTCAGATTTAGAGATAATTTATTTTGTTTGAACCACTTATTGACACTTTTGAGTTCCAAGTTAACAATCCGACACAGTTGCTGTAAGTCGTCACCTGATGCAAAAATATTTGTATCGTCAGCAAACAAGATAAATTTAAGTACTTGAGACGTTTTACAAATGTCGTTGATGTACATATTAAACAATTTTGGGCCCAGAATGGAACCTTGAGGTAAACCACACACAATTTGTCGACAACTCGACTGATAATCACCTATTTTCACACATTGTTTTCTATTTTTTAAATAACTGGTAACCCACTGTAGAGCTACCCCCCTAATCCCATAATGTTCTAGTTTATTAATTAGTATATCATAGTTTATTGTATCAAACGCTTTACTCAGGTCAATAAATAACCCTATGGCATATTTCTTGTTATCTACAGCATTAGTTATTTCTTCAATTATATCAAAGAGAGCGTGTGAAGTTGAGTGATTATTCCTAAAACCAAATTGATTGTCCGAGAGTAAATTACACCTTTCAATAAAGCTGTCAAGTCTAGAGTTATAAACCTTCTCTAAGATTTTTGAGAATTGCGGTAAAAGGGAAACAGGCCTGTAGTTTGTGAAGAGATGTTTATCTCCTGCCTTGAACAGAGGAATCACTTTTGCTACTTTCATACCATCAGGAAATTGTCCAGTTTGCAGCGATAGGTTACAGATGTGTGTTAACGGCTTAGAGATACTTTCAATAACAGTTTTTAAAGTTTTCATATCCATGTCATGGTAATCTGTCGAGGTTTTATTTTTACACCCTTTAACAATGTCCAGTATCTCCTTTTCCTCCACAGGTTTGAGGAACATGGACATAGGATTTGTGTCTATCAGTTCACAATTAAAGTTCTCAACATTTGTAATTTTTGCAGCAAGATTCGGTCCAACATCTACAAAGAATTTATTAAATGTATCGACTACTTCATTCATATTATTTAAAGTGTTATCCTCATCTTTGAAATATTTTGGATAATTAATCGATCTTGGTTTATTTCTAATTATACTATTTAAGATATTCCATAAACCTTTAATATTATTCTTATTGCTATCTAACAACTTATTAAATAATCCTGTTTACATTTTCTAATGATACCTGTCAGTTTATTTTTATATTTCTTATATTATCCTCAGCTTCTTTGTTCTATCATTGATACATTTTTTGTAGAGTGAATTTTTTTTTCTTACATGCATTTAGTAATCCCTTAGACATCCATGGGTTTTCTTTACACTTTCTGTTTTACAATGTTTTTTCATTGGGCAATTTTTGTCATATACTTTATGAAATATTTGCGTAAACTCATCATATGCCTTATTAGTATCATTCTCTCTATATACAATACTCCAGTCTTGAGCTAATAGTTCCTTTTAAATGCATCCATAGTTTTTTCTGTTTTTACCCTTCTAAACCGATACATTTTTTCATCATCAATATTTAAATATCCATGTTTGTACAATACAAAAACTGGCAGGTGATCACTAATATCATTTATCATTAATCCACTGACTGTATCACTATCTATTTCATTTGAGAAAATGTTATCAATCAAAGTCGCACTGTGGGTTGTGATTCTACTCGGTTTAGTTATTAGAGGAAACAGACCTATACTAAATAAAGTATTTATAAATTCATCCGTCTTTTTGTGTTTATATGGGTTAACAGATCGATGTTAAGGTCTCCCCCACAAACATGACTTTATGATTTAAACCTGAAAAGTGCTCCTCCATCCAATTTGAAAAAACATCTATATCAGAGCCAGGTGTTCTATAAATACAACTTACAATAATATTTTTCTTTTTTTGCCTTGTAATTTCTACAGTAAGGCATTCAAGTACATCATCCACTACCATAGTCTTATTTTCCATTACTTTATAACTATAGTTGGAGTCTACAAACATAGCTACGCCCCCCCCATGCTTGTTTCGTCTGTTCATACTTATAAATTCATAACCATCAATAGAAAACTCAATTTCTCTGTCATTATTAATCCATGTTTCTGTGATTAAAATTACACTAAATGGTTTAGAAAACTGTTTTAAGAAGCTTTTGATGTGGTTAAAGTTTGCATAGAGGCTACGACTATTGAAGTGGATTACAGTGAATGCCTTAATGTTCTTAAGTTTACTATTGTAAAGATCCTCTGTATAATATTGACAGTCATTAGTAGCTCTAGTAAAGAAGTTATTTTCAGGGTCGATGTCGATCTCAGTGTTCTGTAAATCATATTGTGATAATGTAAAGTCCTGGTTATTTGCTTCAGCAATTCTCCTTATCCTCCTCCTCTCCATTATCAGAAATAACTGGACTCCGTGGAGGCGTGAACCCGCGGAGTCCAGTTATTTCTGGTAATGGACACCTCGGAGTGCATTATCCCGCTTATACCATGGTCCGCAAACTGAAACTGTTCATTGGGGCCTGTTTGCTTATTTTTTTAAGTCCTGGGCAGGAGTTATTTCACTTTTTAATCAGGTTTACCTGAAACTAGTTCCATCTCAATTGTTTACCGTTACTATGGAAACAGCTGCAGTGGAGTGATATAGAATGTGATTTAACTGTTTTTTTAACTGGTGTACATTATCACTTTTTAATGGACACCTTCCAGCCAATCAGAATCGAGTATTCACCCAGACCATGGTATAAACCATTGTTAACCCATTTTTGTAAGAAAAGTGATTTGTGCTTAAAGCATATATCCATATTATTCCAAATACAGTACTTGTGAGGTGAAAAATTGTGTTTATAAACTAGAGACCAGGATAACAATAACTGTTTGTGAAAATTAGAAAGTTTAACGGGGAGTTTTTCAATCTTATAACTGCACCTTAATAGAAAATGTAAACCTCCTAAAGCTTCAAATACATGTGTAAAAATGAAATTCCATAAAGAATTTGGATTCTGTAAATATCTTTTATCCATTTGATTTTGAAAGAAGAATGTAAGGTTTTAAAATCTAGAACATTGAACCCACCAGAAGATAGCTTGTTAATCATTACATCCTTTTTAATAAGGTGTGACTTTTTTCCCCAAATAAAGTCAAATAACATTTTGTCTACCTTTGTATTTATGTCATTAGAGACTTCAAGTGCTGAGCTGGCATAAACTAAACTGGAAAGACCTTCAGCTTTGGAAAGTAATATTCTACCAGAAATAGACAGGTCTCTCCATAGCCACATATTACATTTCTTTTGTATTAGCAAAGTAAGGGGATTGAAGTTTTCTCTTGGTCTTAGGTTTTCATCTTTCATAATAGTAATTCCCAAGTATTTCACTTTTTGTTTCACAGGGATTCCTAATATTTCTGACTGACAGCAGTCTTTGACAGGAAATAGTTTGCATTTAGAAAGGTTGAGTTTGAGACCTGAGGCTAATGAAAAAATATCTAATAGCTTTATAGCACAATCTATTTGAGAGGCATCTCTTAAAAAAAGTGTGGTGTCATCAGCTAGTTGGCTTAACCTTATTTCTCTGCCAGCAATAGTAATACCTTTAAGACGACTATTTTCAATTGAATATGCTAAAATTTGCATAGGTAAAAGGAATAGGAAGGCACTTAGGGGACATCCTTGGCTGATACCGCGTTCAACATTGAACCTACAGTACCAGTAGTACCATGAGGTAATTTGATTGAACTATTTGTGGCAGAGTACAAGGTTTGAACCGATTTCTTAAAAAATTCACCAAAGCCAAAAAGATCCAATGTTTTGAACAAAAATGTATGCTCCACCGAATCGAATGCTTTCTGAAAGTCCAAGAATAAAATAAAGCTATCTTCTGAGATGAAATCAGAGTAATCTAACAGGTCTAAAATTAGTCTTATATTGTCAATAATGTATCGCCCATTCATAAAACCATTCTGGGATTCCTCTATTACACAATGAAGCACCTTTTTAGCCTAGTTGCAAGAGAAAGAGCTAAAATTTTGTAATCATTATTGAGAAGAGTTATGGGACGCCAATTGTCTAATAGTGCAACATCTTTATGAGGTTTGGGAATTAAGGTAATCAAGCCTTGGCATAGTGAAGGTGGACGTTGTTCTTTGTTTATACTGTCTGAAAATACTTTTAAAAGAAATGGAGCAAGCTGAGGGGAAAAGGCTTTATAAAACTCAGAGGTTAACCCGTCTGTACCTGGAGATTTGTTCAGTTTAAGCTTTTTAATAGCATCAAATATCTCCAAAGCTGTAATTGGTGAGTCACAAATTGCTTGATTTGATTCCCCAATAAATTTCACCTGATCTACATGCTTAAAGAATTCATTCATATGCATTAGTGAGAAGTTAGATTTGTATCTTTGTAAAAATGTTCACAAAATTTAGAAATAATTTTGGGATCTTCTGTGACAGCACCATTAATGGAGAGTCTGTTTATGTTATTTTTGTTTGCCTTTGTTTTTCTAGTTTAAAAAAGTAACTTGAATTTTGTTCACCTTCATCTAACCATTTTGCTTTGGATCGAATAAAGGCTCCTTTAGCTTTATTGATGTAAAGCTTATCTAAATTTAACTGGAGTGTTGAAGCCTGAGCTTGTTGAGAGTCAGACATATTTTCTGGTAAGATAGAAGATAATGAGACTAGTTTATTGATTAGGTCATTTTCTTCTTTTTCTTCTCTTTTTTTAAGTTTTGCTCCAGTTTTCATAAATAACGTCCTCAGTTCAAATTTTAGCAGCTCCCAGTATTTTTGATATTCACCTGCAGTCTCTGCCATTTTAAAGAATTGAGAGATTTTATTGTTTACCAATTCACAAAGTGCATCATTTAGTAAAAGAGAGTTGTTAAGTTTCCAATAGGCTGGACATCTTTTGGGCTCACCATTTGGTGATATCTGTAAGGTAAGTAAGATAGCTTTATGGTCCGTTAAAGGAGTTGGAATAATTTCGCTTTTGCATTTTAATTGAGTTAAGCATTCGGAAACTAACCAGAAATCAATTCTGGATTGTAGCGAACCAACTCTATTTTCCAAGTAAATTCTCTGCTATTCGGATTGTTGATTCTCCATATATCCACTAGGCCTCTTTCATTGATAAACTCATTCAAATAATCATTAACTTTTTGTCTGTTAGGATACCTGTCAATTTCATCATTAAATGTACAGTTGAAATCTCCCCCGAAAATTATCTTTACATCTGGAAACCTTTCAATATTTGATTTTGTCATTTAAATCTTGAATTAGATTTTTGTTTCCTTTACATTAGTATAGCCATACACATTCCCCAAGAGAAATATCTGATTATTATGAGCAAATACCAGGAGAGTATAATGACCATTTAAATCTGTATGAGTAGAAATAACCTTTCCGTTGAATTTATGTTTCAAAGTGAGAGTTCCTGCTGAGTGGTGATTGCCATGTGACATCCAAATGTCCTCCCCCCATTGCGACTTCCAAAAATTATAATCTTCATCAGATGAGGGGATTCCTGGATTAAACAAAGTTTTTAGCATAGAGAAAAATTGCCTTGCGTTTAGAAATGTCCCTTAAGCCTCGAGCATTAACAGAAATACATTTCAACAGTGAAATGTTTAAATAACAGAAAGAAAAAAAAACAGTCAGAACAGTACCTTCTTTAACTTGGAAAAAAGTAACATGAGAAGGCAGAGCTTATTCCCTTATAAAGTTGAGATCAGCATCTTAATGTCAGAATATTTCTTTGTTGTCGATAAAGGCTCTTCCCCCGACGAAGTAGGCAATCTTCTTTTCCTCCCGAGCCTTCTGAATGAGGGCCACAGACGATTTCGTTTTTCGCGGTCGTCCGGCGTCAGGTCCTCTTTGAAGCGCAGAAGTTGTTGTTTCAGATGATCATGATTCTTTGACATCTTCCAAATGGCGTCGCGATAGTGCCTCATTGAGAACTGGATGATAATATCTCTCGGTTGGGACCTGGTTGAATTGGGTCTACCGAGCCTATGCACAGAGTCTATCACATCCTCAAATTTGTCCTTGTAGCCTGGGGCTACGTTTTGACAATCCCAATCACAGCGCGCCTCACTTCTTCATCTTCTCTTTCTTGCAGCCCGCGCAAACGTAAATTCCATCTACGCTTGTAACGCGCCTATTCAACCACTTTGCTTTTAAGCTGTTGGATCATTTCTTCAGCTTTGTCTACTCTAGAGACGAATAAAGCGGGCCCAGAAGTGGACAGCGAGAACCTGGGACTGCCTCCACCTTCGTTGACTCAGGAGTTCCTGCTTGGGGTAAACCACTTGAGGTAGGGATCCATCTGGCCACCCCATCATGAGACAGTTAGGGGTCACAGGATCTGGGTCGGTAACATCTGAAGGCACATATCCCAAGGGCTTGGAGTTTAAGATACCCTCCACTTCTATCAGCACAGTGCAGAGAACTTCTTCTTGGAGGGGCTGAGACCCAACAGTGGTGTAAAGGGCTGTCTTCACGGATCGGATTTCTCGCTCCAATACTCCACCGAAGTGAGGCGCTGCAGGGGGGTCAAACTGGAAATGAATCTTCATTGGAGCTAGGAGGTTCTGTAGATCCGATGTCATGGAAGTGAAGGCTGCTCGCAACTCTCTTTCTCCACCTTTGAAGTTGGTGCCTTGATCCAAGTATAGCTCTGCAGGTGTTCCTCTTCGGGCAATGAATCTTCTAAGTGCCATTAGAAACTAATCAGTATCTAATTTTTTTATTTATTTTTTATTTATTTATTTATTTGGTAGGGACCGTGCAAGTTAATGAACAAGCCACACCGGATTGTAGCCTTGGGCTAATTTCCATCCGTCGTCCCCCATGCGCACTCTCAAACACACTCTCATACATCCTGACCTATTGTACATGTTTTTAGAGGTAGGGGAAACCGGAGTACCCGGAGGAAACCTACGCAGACACGGGGAGAACATGCAAACTCCACACAGAAAGGCCTGGTCCCTGGTGGGAATCGAACCCTGGACCTTCTACCTGCGAAGCACGAGCGCTAACCGCTGTACTAACCGCTGTACTACCGTGCCGCCAATAATGAAGTTAGAATGTCCAAGTGAACAGCTCTGACCGTCAGGCACTTAAATATTATGCCCCATCTCTTTTGTATACGATGTCCCAGCCTGACATCGAAGGGGCCAAAACAGTCCATGCCTGTGGAATAGAATGCTGGCTTGTACAACCATCCTCGGGATAGTGGGCCTCGCTCTCTGCCGACGACACTCAGTGCAGGTTCTTTGAAAGCGGCGAACAGCTTCTCTGCCTCTTAGAATCCAGTGGCTACGTCGTATCTCAGCAAAGATAGGGTTCTCCGCTGGAGCAGCAGTAAATACGCCACAGAACACTGTACTGCGGAGTTCACTGGTTTCAGGATGCTCGTTCTGGAGGCTGGCAAGGTGGGCTGACCACTGGTCTCGTTCTAGAAGGAGGAAAGAGGGTCCTTGACTCCACCGGTTGGGCTTGGAAAGCTGCTGAAGTGACTTTCCACAGGGTTATGTCATCAGCTGGATTCTGTGGAGAGTCAACATAGCGCCAAGTGTGCAGGTGGGTCAGTTCTTGGATCTCAGCAACACGGGTGCCAACGAAAACTTTGAAGCGGCACGACTCGGAGTGCAGCCAGGTGGGTACCGTCGTGGAATCAGACCACAGTACTATCTTGTAAATTTTCAAGGTAAGTTCATTATGTAGCACTTGGGATAACTGAGCTGTTAAGGGCTGCGCACAGCTCTAGTCGAGAGCAGGCATTTTGGGGCAACTCGGGACCGGGCCATAACGAAAGCAAGGTGAGTCGTAACATCACTGGCAACTATTCTCATGTAAGCTACTGCACCATAAGCTTGTTAAGATGCATCGCAGAATATATGGACCTCTCTGACTACAGGGAAACTAGAGTCCTTGCTCATGTAGGGGCGAGGTAGATATACATTAGGAAGGAACTGCAGCTCTTCTTCCCAGTTTTTCCACTGCTGGAGTAGTTCAGGAGGTAACTGGGTGTCGTCCCAACCTCGGTTCTTATCCCAGAGCGAATTAGCATTTTGGCCCTAGTGGTGTAAGGTAATTTAAAGCCCAAAGGGTCATACTGGCTAGCTAGTACCTTGTAGATGTTGCGCATGGTCGGTGCGCCATAGTGGATTGGCCTGTGCTTATAGCCTAAAGTATCAGTGGAGAAGTGCCAGCTTAGACCCAGTGTGGATTCAGGGCTGTCTATATCGCTGTGGTCTAACCAAAGTTCAGCACTGGTTGAACGGAGATCTTCGGGAAGGTGGCTAATTACAGCCGGCTCATTACTGGCCCATTGGCGGAGGGTGAATCCAGCAGAGGACATGAGGCCTCTATGATTATCCACGAGGTAATGTGCTTCAGCAACAGTAGGCAGGCTTTGTAGGCAGTTGTCGACATAGAAGCATCCCTGAATGGAGAACTTTAGCTGCTCGTCAGACTGACTGTCATCTCTGGCATGGCAAATGTAGCACAGCATGGGCTACATGTTGTCCCAAATGGTAGGACCTGCCATTCATAAACCATTGCTGGCTGGTCTGGATGCAAGTCACGCCAAACAAAGCGCATGAGTGAGCGGTCTTCGGGGAGAAGCTGGACCTGGTGGAACATGCTCTTTATATCTCCACTAACAGCAACAGTGTGTTGCTGGAATCTGAGAAGGACACCAAGCAGGGACGAGCTAAGGTTTGGACCCGACAGTAGGTAGTCATTTAAATTTTTACCTCTAAACTGAAAGGAACAGTTGAACACTAGGCGATGCTTGTTATTGTTGCTTACTAGGTGGTGAGGGATGCACCAGACCTCATCCTCAGAATTTATCTAATTGGGAGACAGCTTTACTACAGAACCTGCCTCCACTAGTTTTTTAATCTCAGTGCAGTAAATCTTCGTTCTCTCTGGATCTTTCTGAAGTCTTCTCTCTACACTACGTAGATTTGCCATAACAGACTCAGGGGTGGCATTAAGACTTGGCATATCCTTGCGTCGTAGGAGGGGGGTGACATATCTTTGAATGCCATCAATCTCTACTCTGACTGTCTTTGCCTCTAAGAGCTATGGCTTGATTATCTTCTCTGGAGCGTGTTACTTGTTTGTCTGGCCTAGTTGAAATAACATCTGCTTGCCACAGTTTTTCTACATTTCTCATGAGCTCGCTCACATGGAGGGGGACAATATGAACAAACACTGCTGGGGTCCGGGCAGCTGACAGATGATGCTGGAAGGGCCTTGTAGAGTCCATCCTAAGCTGGTGTGGATAGCAGCAGGGCCACCTGGAGGACCAAGGCGGACAGGCTCTGTGGGTGTTATGAGATGAGGATGATCGCTGCCTATGAGTAGAAGAGGTTTGGCTTCCTTGAAAGGCTTGAGAGGGAGCCCTTGTAAGTGCTTATATTTCCTTTGCAGCTTTTCTGTGGGATAACTATGCTCTGCAAGGTTGATGCGATCGGCAGTGAATGCATTTGTTATATGGTACTTCACCTTTGGTTTAGCTCTCGGGGAGATGGTGAAGGAGACACGGGAGCCTTTTAGGGTCTGGATATAACTAAGTAAGTAAGTAAGTGCTTTATTGTCATTGTACAACTGTTCAGCGAAATAGTGTTCAGGTGTTAGTCCTGAGCCGCGCTGCCACTGTGTGTCAACCTGACCCGCATGACCTTGGAGGTCGGGGAAACTGTAGCACTCGGAGGAAACCTGGCTGGCTGCCCTCTGTCTCCTCTGATCCTCTGAAATGGTGCCGCGCCTCCTGGGTTTGTCCCCGTTTCAGAGCGTGGTGTCCTGCACTGGTCAGCTCCACCTTCTCCTTCCTCTTCCTCCTTGCGCTCCCTCCGCTTCACAACAGTCTTTCACCATCTCTTGTTTGTCCTTTTTTGTTTCCTGTAGCACCTCTTGTGACGCCTCCACTGTGCTGCAGCTGTGGGGGCTCTTGGTGCCTCTTCAGTGTCTCAGAAGAAGAAATGTGTAGGTCTCAAATGGGTTTAGCTGATAAGCTAGCATTTTGTTTACCTTTAAAAAGCTGCTTTGTTCAGGACCATTTTAGACTCTCAAAGTAAACAAATCCACCAAACCTCCACAAAAACTCGGCAAAGACGTACAAAAGTATCCAGAAAAACAATGTGGAACACAGAAACCACAAATGCAGCTCGCAGAAAAAGGCAAAAAACTCAGCTGCACAAGGAGAGAGCGAGAGAGCACTTCCTGTTTTCACGTCGCCATGACAACAACCATCTTGCCGAATTGTCCGTAGGGGAAGATTTTCTGCGATCCCATGAAGTTGGAGTTTCTGAGTAGCTTCAGGCAGGAGCATTGTTCTCTCTGAGCCATCGTCCAACACTGCATATGTGTTCAAGGTTCTTCCCTTGTAATGGAGCTGGGGGGGGGGGGGGGGGTCTGGTGTTGACTTCATGCAAGACTTGAAGGTGACGACCCTGGCACAGGTTACAGGACCTCTTCAAGTTACATTGAGCTGCTTGGTGGGGCCGAGCACAACACCAACATCTTTTATTTTTCCTTATCCTGGGCTTTGGTAAGTTTGATGATGGCTGGACACTGACTTAAGTGGTGGTCTTGATTATCACAGAATGCACAGTAGGGTTGAGACTTGGTTTTGTTCTCAGCTCCGTGGAGTACCGTGACAGAGCGTTTGGGAGGCCTGGCTTCGAACTTCTCTCTTTGTTCCCTCGGAGTTAACTGGCCATCAAAATCTTGACACCATGACTCATGCTTTAACCAGGCAGCTAGGTCGTATAGCGTGTATGTCTTCCCAGAGTGACTAAACATGCACCTGCGAAAGTCTGCTCATTGTTCGGGTGGTATCTTGCTGAGCAGACGAGCTACATGGGAGCCACACTTCAACTCTACCTCTCCGTCTGCGCTAAGAGTCTTTAGCATCCCTACCAGTGACTGGATCTGGAGGGAGAACTTATCAAAGGCAGCTATGTCTCCTCTTTGAATGTCTGGTAAGTCCATCACTGTGGCTATACGCTTGAAGGCTAGCTGATGTGGCTGTCCGAGCTTATCATTCAGCGCTTCCATAGTGTCAGAGTATGGTGTGGGGGAATGCAGGTAGGCATCGGCGATGAGCTTGGCCTCTTCTATGTGCAGATGGTCCAGTAGAATTTGATACTTAAAGAGTTTGCTGGAGTCAGGAGGTAACAAATTCTCCAGGGCAAGCTTGAGACGGGCAAACTCTCCTGGATCTCGGTGTGTGAGCATCCAACTTAGCAGGGTTAAAGGCAGGAATAGACGGGTCGAAGGACCATATTGTTAGGAAGAAAACTTTAAATGTAGATTTGTGCTGACTTTAAGGCACTAGTAGTGTTTATCCCCGCCTTCAACCTGGAGTGTCAGCCAGAACACCTCTTTAAAGCCAGGACAACTTGTATGGTGGTACGATAATGATGGAGCAAGAGACAGCGTAGCTTTGATTGGCTATATAATTGGTGAAAGTGTGGTTTTCTGTAACACAGTCAAATACAACAGCACATATTACAAACTCATCACAAACTTACAATCTGATACACAGTATTACTTAACTTAAATAACTCAAAGGATAGGAGAACATATAGTTAACAGTAACTAGAAAGGCCTGCAGCGGCAGTTAGCTTCTTGTCATATACATTAACTCAGTAAGTAGTCGAAGCACTAGCAAATTACAGTGGTCCCTCGTTTATCGTGGGGGTTACGTTCTAAAAATAGCCTGCAATGAATGAAATCCACGAAGTAGACAGCTCTATTTTTACAAATATTATATATGTTTTAAGGCTGTAAAACCCCTCACCACACACTTTATAGACTAATTGTCACTAGTTCACGGGTTCTCCTTATGCCTGGTGTCACTGTGTGATTTTGTTTTTGTCATATATGATTTTAGATTCACATTACAGACGTGGGGAAACATCGTGAGCTGCTCTCGTCTCCGCTGTGCACGTGATCAAACTAAGAGACAATTGTAGCTACGACCAGAGTTTTATCGTCACAGTTTCAGGCTTCAGAAGGCGAGTGTTTAGCTGAGGCGAGCGCCACTTGCTAGCCGTGTTTATTTTCGCGGAAAAGTTCAGAGAAAATGAATCAAATCATATCAAATCAAATTTATTTATATAGCACATTTAAAACAATGCGCTATATAAATAGCACGTTTAAGGAGTCAGAGATGCACAGACTGTCAGAGTTAATGGATTGTCTTTCAAATGTAAAGTCGTGGCTTTGTGAAAACTGCCTTCAGTTGAATTCTAAAAAGACTGAGACTTTGATCATTGCTCCGGAGCAAAAAATCCCCTCGATTGTAAACCACCTTGGTTCTCTGGGCTCCTCGGTTCAGTCGAGCATCAGAAATCTTGGTATTTGGTTTGACCAGTCTCTGTCTCTTGACAGCCACTCGAGACACTTGGCCAAAAACTGTTTTTTCCATTTAAGAAACATTGCCAATTGGAGGCCAATTTTATCCAACTCTGATCTAGAGTTGGTAAATCATGCTTTTATCTCGTCTCGTTTAGATTATTGTAACTCCCTTTTTACTTGTTAACAAATCTGCTTTGAATCGTCTTCAAATGGTTCAAAATGCTGCAGCGCGGCTTTTAACAGGCTCTAGCAGACGGTCACACATTACTCCCATTTTATCCTCTCTGCACTGGCTTCACATCAAATTTCGAATTCAATTCAAAATTTTGGTTTTGACTTTTATAGCCTTGCATGGTCAGGCTCCCAAATACGTGTCTGAGCTGCTGTGCCCTTACTCCTCCGGTCGCACCCTTAGGTCCTCAGGCCAGAACCTCCTCACTGTCCCAAGGACCCACTTTAAAACCAGAGGTGAGCTGTTGCTCCTAAACTGTGGAATGACCTTCCTCTGTCGCTACGTGTGACCGACACAGTCGATTCCTTTAAACAACAGCTGAAGACATGGCTGTTTGGACGAGCTTTTAGTTGAAAAGGCTGTGATTGTTTTAATTAATTTGTTTTAATACATTTCTCTGTAACCTTTGTTATTTTTGTGCCCCTGTGAAGCACTTTGTGATTTATCTGTGAAAGGTGCTATATAAAGACAGTTTCTTCTTCTTCGTCTTCTTCTTCAACAAACCAACAAAACAAAAAACAAAGCATGTTTTATCTCCTGTAATTAAACAAAATCATACAAAATGGATTGAATTGTAAGTTTTCTATATGATGCTTAAATCATATAATGACATTTTAAATCACCGTCTCGGGTCCATGTATCATTCGTTCAATCATTTTTCAAATAAAAAATGTCTGCTATGAGCTTTTTTCGTTTTATGTAATGAGACAAAATCACTCTAAATGGCTTAAATGTGGAGTTTTCAATCTGATGCTAAAAAAGAAAAACAATATTTGAAAGTACAGGCTCAGAACGCGAGTATGTCATCAGTGATCATGTATTCGTCTGCAACAGCGGAAGTTTTCTGTACGGGCCATATTATTGTCCGGCTGCTACAGTGACTACATCGATTCACAGACACTCTTCAAGGAGATTTCTATAAACGCTGTAATATCGGATGTATGGACAGATAAGTAGCATTTTTATTTCTCCAAGCTGCGAGGAGCTTCTCCTGCAGCGCACCGGGGTCAGGTGACCCGGCATCAGCTGTAACATGGACCCTCACTTTGATTTGTTTTGTTCAATCACTGTTCAACTAAAGGGCATCGAAACACGCCCCTCCTTTGGTGCTTTGCATCTGACCTAGCCAATACATGATTTTCAGTCATGTGACTTTTGTTGTTATGGTGGCCATTTTGAATACTGAAGTAGAAATATGCAACCATTGACAGTAAATTTAGAATTTAGCCTAGAATCCATGTAACCGTATAGGAAGTGGACTTACGTCCTATGGACGTTCCATTGAAACTATTTCGACCCTCTAAGTCAATATTGAACAATGGCTTGTCATTTTCCCCCCACGTGTTTGTTTTAACACGTGCTACATCGTCCTAATTTTTTTTGTTCGCTGTTTTTGGCATAAACCAAGATATGAGCAAAAATAACTGACCAATCAGCTGCCTTCTTTCTTCGAGGTCGGGTTTCGAGCCAGGTTTGATTGACAGCCTGTGCCTTGCTAAGTAACCCCCCTCCCCCCCTTACGCCTCCTGCCCTTGCCGGTATCAGTGGGTTCACCCCGTGCATTGACAGTATGGGACAGATTTGATTGACAGATAAAATTAGCCATTGGCAGCGCGGCTTTGTCTGGCATCTCCAGGGCATTTAATAAAGATTTACAGCTATCAGCATATCCGCCATTTTGTCTTTAGTTGTAACAGTGCGTAGTGTTCGTACATGTAAGAGTGCATATAAACATCTTTACCGAGTTTTACTAGATTGTTTTATTTGTATTTGCCGGCTTCTTCTTGTAATTTTTTTGTTCATTCAAGCTTTTATTCATATCTCATCATTGAGATATGGCTTGTACAGCATTTAACTGCTCAAATAGACCCAAACCGAACTCCACTCTGCAGTTTTTTCGGTGAGTAAACAAATTGGTTCAGTTTATTTTATTTACTTGACAGGAACCTTAATCAACACGTGTGAAACAATGCTTTGTATTAAACCTTATCTCCTATACCCATAGTCACGCAGGCCCTTACCCCGAAAACATGTCCCTTTACACCATTGACAGTATGTTGCTGCGTCTTGCTAGCAAGCGGCTAAAAACAATCCATGCTGAAAATGCAGCTTCTTTTCTGTTGAAAAATACACAGATAAAGGTCTGAAATGGACACCGATATGACGGTAAACTTCAAGAACAGAACTATGCCTGTGTGGCTGAGGTCTAATGGACTCTGCGTTGTGTTTGCTATTTTCATATATTGATGGACCCAGGTCTCAATTGGAGTGAGCAACACTCCCGCTCCTTTTATTTCTGGCGGATAATGGAAATGGTGTTAGCCCATCAATAAACTTTTGCCCAACACACATGAGGTCTATGGACAAAGAAGGACATAAACACTTAAGTAAATAATATTAACATCTACGACTACAAAACAATATAACAACACAAAAAACAGTTTAAAATATTTATAACGTGGTTTCTAACAATATGATGCCAGCAGATATAATAGACACCTTACCTCTTCCCATCGGAGACTTACAAAAGGGAAGACGAACGGGAGGAGCCAACTATACTCCCCATAGACCGGACATGACATACAATGGCAAACAATCAAAATAAAATACATATACACAGGGCTAACACACAAACACCGCCAGGGAACCACAAAATACAGTAACTAAATAATAATAGGGACAAAACAACGTAGTCCCCGATATTAACCACTCCACGTGCAACTCCACGCTTCGCCAGACGATGGCACCTCAACCCAATTCGCCAGGATTTAACTGGTCCATAATAACCCTGTTACACCTGTGGGACAGAGACGAGAGCTTCACCAGAATGAAAAAAGCTGGAACTTCAGTATGCCTCACTCACTAGTAATAACCTGCTAAAACAGCGTCCTCTCTTTCCTACACATCCCCGCACTATATTTAGTTATTAAATTGAGGTAGGAAACGTCTCAAACTTATTAAAGGAATAGGCCACCGTTTTTACATACTGAGCTATGTTCTTACCTTAGGGGTTATAGCATTTAGCCTCTCTCTTCTCATCTCTAGCTCCAAACAAGGTGAAGATAGAAGCTACCAAACTCTTCCACGTTTTCCCTATTTAAATATGGTTACGTGAAGTGTTACACTACAAAGTATAATTACACAAAATTAAACAATGTGGATTTTCTAAGCGGATAAAAAGGGGAACTATATTGTAAGGCGTAATAATACCAGGAATAGTTCGGCCTCAGCACAGTAAAGTGAAGACATCACTGCGCGGATGCCGAATTACTCCTGGTATTATTACCCCTTACAACATAGTTCCCCTTTTTATCCGCTTAGAAAATCCACATTGTTTAATTTTGTGTAATTATACTTTATAGTGTAACACTTCACATAACCATATTTAAATAGGGAAAACGTGGAAGAGTTTGGTAGCTTCTATCTTCACCTCGTTTGGAGCTATAGAGGAGAAGAGGGAGGCTAAATGCTAACACCGTCTGTGCTGTGTTTACGTTACAGAAGGCTCATGTGAAGACCAGACAGGTACAAATGAACTCGTCTAAGCTCAGGTAAGAACATATCTCAGTATGTAAAAACGGTGGCCTGTTCCTTTAAAGCCTTAATAAGTGTAAAATTCGGCCCATTTGGTCTTAAATCCATCCATCCACTAATATTTTCCACGCTGTCGTACTGGCCTCTGAACACCACAAACACTGCGTAAAACTCACAGGTACTTGAGCAAGGCAAAGCTGCATCCACCCAAAAGAAGTCAGCAGTGTGGGGCCTTATTGTCGCTGATGTCGCTGATGGACAACCGTCAGTCAAATCCTGTCGTCGGAAGTTTGCAGCAAAAGGTGCCAATACTTCGACTACAAAACAACATCTAGGAGATAATCCTTCGCTGTAAATGTCCAAGTCAAGGTAACAAACTGCATAATTCCCAATAAAGTTTGTCCAAATGTTCGGAAACAGCCGCCACAACTGGCTCAGGATGCAAACAAAAAGCAAACGCGCTCCATTCTGCTCCAGCGAAATAGCCAGGAAGTAAAGTGAAAGCGCAAACACACACGTGATAAACAGCTGTTCAAGCGAGTCCCGTTACTGCACTTTAGAAACGTGTTTCCTTCGTCTGTTCATTAAAACATCTGACAAATAATTAAGCAGGGTAGCATAAGTTTTCATACCATAAAACCTAGGCTAGATTGTAGCCAAATCATTATGTAATAAAAAATAATTATGTTATAAAGTAGTAAAGTTCAAGTTATTTTAATGCAAAGGAGTCTTAAAGCCTTTTTTTTATTTTTAGAAACAGTGAATGTTTACAAGTTGAAGTATTAAAAGCATTTTAAAAACGAAACATATCAGTTTTCTTTTCTGTGTATGGGTATAGCATTAAGTTCCAGGAGACCCCTTTCAAATAGTTTGTTTTTATATATATATATATATATATATATATATATAGCTATCCTGTGAAGGATCCTGGGAGGCTGAATGGCTGATCAACATCAGAAGAAAGGATTGGGCTCCATCGTCAGCTGCTCGATTATGCAGTGAACACTTTGAGGAGGATCAGTGCCTGATAAATGACCAAGTATTTGTACAGCTTTTATTTTAGATTTTTACTACATTCTATCCTGTTATGTTTGCATGCTCATCACAATAAAGCTATTATATAAGGGTTGTAGCAAATCTGAACAAGCTCCTGAATCATGCTTTGCTCACACGCTACAGAACAAGAAGACCATGTTGGTGAGACTAGCTGATAGACAACGGTCGACACCATAATCATTCTAGACCTAACGTGAAGTACAGATAATATACAAACACATAGACACAAACAACTGACTCACTGATAGGCAGTCACCCTCTCTGTGTAGAGGAGTGCAAGACTAGGATAAAAGACAACTGTCGATGGAGGTCTGGACTTCATCTCTTCTCTTTCTCTGAAGTCACCAGCTGGTTATACTGCTTTGTAAATAGGAACAACGGCAATAAAAGCCTTTTCTTGAGACAACTTCTATCTCCAGTGTATGCTTTGGCCATATCCAAATAACTGTTCTCGCGTGATACAAAAGAACCAAGTCCTAACAATCTGCAAAGAGGACCATTTTCAAGCATTTTGAGATGTTACATTACTTTACTTTAATCTTTATTGAAGGGACAATGTACAGAGACATTAAGCTCAAAGAGACAAAGATGCGCTGCACCTGATTATAGCTGAATAGCTAGTTTCCATCCGTAGTCCCTGGTTACATCAAAATAAATAACACTATACAGCATGACCATTCATTCTTCTAACAGTCAATCACATAACACTTTACCAATCACACTACATTTCATTCAGCATAAGTCCAATCGCCATTCCTATTTACAGACATATTAAAATACATTAAAATCATTCAGTGCTGCCCCCAGTGGTTCACAATGAATAAGCAAAAGCTATATTTTGTACAAGTTGAACAGTTCAGGGCCCAACACTGACCCCTGGGGGACTCCACAAGCAACGTTCAAGCACACCGATGTATGATTACCCATTTTTACAAACTGTTGACGCCAGTGTTGTTTTCGTCAACGAAGACGATAACGATATAATTTCGTTGACGCCCCTTTTTTTAATGACGATAACGTAACGATGACGAGCTAAAAATAGCTCTTTGGAGACTAAAACCTGACGAGACGTCTATGAGTTTACGTCAACGAGACAAGACTAAAATGGGAGAAAGTGGTTCGTCAGATCGTTCACAAACAGAGTTTGTACGCAGAGCGGGAGAACACACCGGTAAACGTGACACAGAGCGGCGCCGTCAGCTCTCATGATGCGGCCGGGCTGCGGCGCCTCTCTCTCTATCCCTCTTTCTCTCCCTCTCTATCCCGCTCTCTCTCTCTCTCCCTCTTTCTATCTCTCTCTCTCTCGCTCTATCTCTCTCTCCCCGTGGCGTGCAGTGCACTGCTAGCGTACATCCTCTATGGAGCGCGTCTCAATCAGTCAAACTTTATTTATAAAGCGCTTTTCATACAAAGTGCTTTACAGATTACAACATTGAAAACAATACGCCCCGCATCATACATCCATATATATATATATATTATATATATATATATATATATATATACTGTATATATATATATATACACACACACTTATACAGTACATACACACAATATACAATATATCATTAGGACTAAATAAATAGATATGAGCTAAAAGCTAAGCTAAAAAGGTGGGTCTTGAGCCTGCTCTTAAATACATGAACGTTCTCTGCGGTCCTGAGCTCCTCCTCAGGTCGTTCCAGAGGCGAGGGCCATAATATTAGAAAGACGCCTCGCCGTGAGTCTTTCTGTTGACTTTAGGAATAACTAGGAGACACCTGCCGGAGGAGCGAAGGGGCCGTGAAGGTTCATAAGGTAAAAGCAGTTCTAAAAGATAAGAAGGACCAAGACCATTAAGACATTTAAAAACCATTAAAAGAACTTTAAAATCGATCCTGAAACACACGGGGAGCCAATGCAGCGACTCTAAAACCGGTGTAATGTGGTCCCGCCTCCTGGTCTTTGTCAGGACACGAGCTGCTGAATTTTGTAAAAGTTGTAAACCTGAGATACTCTTTTTGGGAAGACCAGAGAGCAGGGCATTACAGTAGTCGATACGACTGGTGATAAAAGCATGCATTAGCGTCTCCGTGTTGGCCCGAGAGAGAATGGGGCGGACTCTGGCTATGTTCTTTAGATGGTAAAAACCTATCTTTGTGATATTCTTAATGTGTGGAATTAAAGTCAGCTCAGAGTCAAAAATCACACCCAGGTTCTTCACCTGTGAGGAAGGATTAAAAGACAATGACTGTAGTTTGGGTAAAAGTTTCTCTCTCTGGGCCTCAGGACCGATGACTAAAACTTCAGTTTTGTCCTGGTTAAGCTGGAGAAAGTTTTCTGCCATCCAGGATTTTATATCTAAAATGCAGTTAAAAAGTGCGTCCATTGGCCTGGTGTCATCAGGAGACATGGAGTCAACTTTCATAGTTATGCTGATGATACACAGTTGTACATCTCCATGTCTCCTGATGACATCACCAAGAGGGAGCATATACAGGTTAAAAAGCACTGGGCCTAAAATCGAACCCTGGGGCACGCCACATGTAATTTCATGGACCTTAGAGGAGCAGGTATCCACACTCACCATGAAGGTCCTGTCTGTGAGGTAGGATGTAAACCATTTGTGGACAGCACCAGAGAGGCCGATGTGTTTTAAACGAGTTAAAAGAATAGTGTGGTCGACTGTATCGAAGGCGGCGCTCAGATCCAGTAGAACCAACACTGTGACCTTCTGTGAGTCATAATTTAATCTAAGATCATTTAAAATCTTTAAAAGGGCCGTCTCGGTGCTGTGGTTTACACTAAAGACAGACTGGAATTTCTCAAGGACGTTATCTGCAGTAATAAAATCATTAAGTTGGATGAAGACACGTTTTTCTAAAATTTAGCTCAAAAATGGTAAGTTGGATATCGGTCTAAAATGGTTAAAATCATTACAGTCCAAATTGCTCTTCTTCAGTAGAGGCCTCACCACCGCCCCCTTAAAGGCAGCAGGGAAGACCCCAGTCTGAAGAGAGCAATTCATCATGTTTAAAAGTTCGTCTTTAAAGGATCCATAAAATGTTTTTAAAAACGGGGTTGAGACCGGGTCTAAAAGACATGTGGTGGGCCTCACTGAGGAGAAAACTCAGTGAGGCCCACTGACATCGATGTCACAGGGACATCGAACTCAGGACAGTTATACCGTAGCGCAGCTATTCCCAAAGTCCGGGACGTCACGGCCCCCTTATTGATCCGAAAATCTCTTGGGGCCCCCAGCAATTATATATTTACTCTATTCTGAGGAATTTGACATTATTTTACAGCTAAGATTACATAAAAATCTAATTTAGCAAATACTGGTTCAAAATAGTATAATGTAACAAATAAATGTACTTTTCCTTTAATATCTTTTTTTCTCTCCAATGTACTTGTTTTGTTGGCAAGCTTTGGGGGCCCCCATGCAGTGCTTCTGAGGCCCCCCAGGGGGCCACAGACCCCACTTTGGGAACCACTGCCGTAGCGTATGAACGCAGAAAGTATGTTGAGGCTACGTATGTGCAGACAGCGCTGTTGATTAAAGAAAATCTGGAAGCGTTGTTCCTGTTCACAATGACACTTCTACTAGTGCCTATTGTGGTGTAATCTGTTTGTCAAAAGCTATAAAGCCAATAGATAACTGTTATTTATCCCAATTTTCAATACTTATCTAAATTAATTATAACTTTTTATAATGAAACTGATGAAAACTTGACTAAAACCTTTTACATTTCCGTCTGACTAAAACGTGACTTAAACTATCACATTTAGAAATGACTAAAATGTAACTAAATCTATAAGCATTTTCGTCCAAAAGACTAAGACTAAAACTAAAACTAAAAGGGCTGCCAAAAACAACACTGGTTGACGCTTACATAAATAACTTTTGACCCAATGTAAAACAACTCATATAGTGTCAAAAGCTTTTGTTAAATCAATAAATAACCCGGCTACATGTTTTTTGATGAACAAGTGACCATCTTATGAAATAAAAGACATTATTGCAGACTTTTAATTATAAATACATTATTATTTATAGATTTGATTTGATTTTTAATGAAATTTTGGGGGGAAACTCAGCTTCCCTTGTAGTCAATGAGGAGTCGCCCATCCTCCTGCTTCTGACAGAATTAATTGTCTCATCCCACTCCTGTATGTTTTGAAGATGCAAATGTTTTACATGTATTTATTCTTTATTTAACCAGGAAAGTCCCACTGAGATTAGGCGCCTCATTTCCAGGGGAGTCCTGGCCCCAGAGGGGAATCTATTGTACATGTTTTAGTGGTAAGGGAAACCGGAGGACCCGGAGGAAACATACGCAGACTAGGAGAGAACATGCAAACTCCACACAGAGAGGCCCCGTCCAGGTGGGAATCAAACCAGGGACCTTCTAGCTGTGAACCGCTGCGCCACCGAGCTGCTCCACGTCCAGGCTCAGAGGCTGATAATAGCCAAATGTGGCGACTGAAATAATCAGGGCTAGTTTAGCCCCGATTATTTCCAGCAGCACTATTCAAATGGTCGTTCAGGCAATTTCAGCTTTATTTCACACGACACCTCCCCTTTAAAATCCCCAGGCGAGGCCCTGTCCCCATATCACACACAGCTTTTATCACACGGAAATGAGTGGCTGTGAAGTTTTACAACTTTTTATTTTAGCATTGGCCTAATGCCTTTGTGGTCACACTGTAACACATTTCTGTAGTTTCTACAGTATTTTTTTTACAATATAATTGGTTTTATAAATTACATAGTTTACCTGTATTTTGCAATGCATTATGGGAATTTTTTATTTTACAATAAGTAATAAGGTTTTAAACAGTAACATGTTGTGAAATTTCCAATGACCCTGTGCCGCCTGTAATAAGTGGTAAATTACAGTAAGGTGTTGTTTGTCTGAGCACATGGTGTGGCTGCTGAGACCGAGACAAGCAAGAGATTTCAACTTTCATCGTGCTTCATCAACGCTTTATCAGGTAAGAATGTCCTCATTTCTTTTCATAATGAACACAACGGTGAATGAAGTTAGACTGAGGCTGTATTATTGGTCCTGTGTTGGAGAAAGTTGATTGCGGTTTGGCACTTTACCTAACATCATGTAGGCTATAGCTAGCCTATTTCTTTCTTCAAGTATTATTAATATAGGCTTGGGCTATGTTAAATATGGGGACTCTTATGTAGATCGAGCGTGTTCACTTGTTAATTGGGTTGAGAACCACAGTTCAACTGTACGAGGTGCTGCGGCCCCCGCCGCCACTCGAGCTGTGTCTCCCGGAGAGCGGAGGGTGCACGGCCGGGCTGATCAACGCGGGCAAAAGTTGGTTTGTAAGCACGAGTAGTAGCTAAGCTAACGTTGTTTGCTCGGTAAAGGCACCGCCTTTGACTCCATTCAGTCCCCATGTCGCTGTGGGACCAGAGAGAGACGGGGAGGGGAAGCCGAACGAGTGCACCTGTGCGCCCGCAGCAAAACAGCCCTCTCTCCCAGTCTCTCCCAGTCTCTCCCAGTCTCTCCCAGTCTCTCCCAGTCTCTCCCAGTCTCTCCCAGTGCGTCACTGCAACATCTCCGCAACTAAAGTGTCAGTATGTTAAAATCGTTAACTTTGTAAACAGGACGAGATGACCAGCCTCTCTCTTCCCTCGGGTCAGAGCTCGGCTTGTCTCACCTCTCTTTTGTCCACTAACCTGACTCTATTTGGCGATATATCTGGACAGTTGTTTGCGTGCCTGTTCATGTGAGCGTGCTTTCTTTGAGACGCACTCTGGAGTTAGGACGCAAGTTTCTTAC
This sequence comes from Neogobius melanostomus, assembly GCA_007210695.1. Classification (NCBI taxonomy): domain Eukaryota; kingdom Metazoa; phylum Chordata; class Actinopteri; order Gobiiformes; family Gobiidae; genus Neogobius; species Neogobius melanostomus. The sequence continues at coordinate 124,535 of VHKM01001200.1, forward strand.
TGTGGAGGACTGGACAGTCTGTGATCCGCTCCCTGTCCGCACAAAGCAGAGTCCATTAGCCTGTTTATTAATACTGATTTATCAAATCTGTTGGCCTGAAGGTGCTGCCGAAACGTTCCTCTCCTGATTACAGATTCACCAATTGCTTGACAAGTCTGTCAAGCAATTGATTAATGCTATTATGGCGCTAAGTACTAAGTGAATGTTAATATTTATGTGTCTGTCTTATGTGTCAGATTTGATGCTTTTTAACTGTGTTGATGTGAAACCTACTAACTTCTTCTAACTTATTTTCTTTCTTCTTTTCAGGACTTCCCTAAATAATCGCCATTCACCTGGCAATCAGGTAAAAATGTGTCTTTCTGTATTATTGAGAATTTGTGTTCATTTTATTTTGACAATTTATTTGTTAATGTGAAACTCACTAATGTGAATCATCTTTTAACAGGACAGAACTATATGGCCTGTGTATGTAAGTGTTTAGTTCTTAATATGTTATTATGTAACATATTTTTATTCCATTTAAGATTTCATGTTTATTTATATCTTACAGGTATCATTAACACTGGTTGGTGAAAGAACTCCACTTCCTGACTCTCTGAGACTAATAGTCTTAGGTAACACTATGCTAACATGTTCTATTTTGAAATACTCTCTTAATACAAGTCTGACAAGCAATTCAACAACTGAAAATGAATTATTTCTAAGGTGATGTCCTCACTGCCAACGACTGGAGGCTCAGTATTGAGGGTCGTGGTCTCTGTGCCTGGCAATGGCTGGATTCTTTGCTAAGCTTCTACAACTTCAATCTGCTGTACCTGGAACAAGCTGCAAAGGTACGTTTTAAAAAGATGGACAGTTACAGCACAGTGGTGCAGCAGTTAGTGCTGTTGCCTCACAGCAAGAAGGTCCTGTGTTTGATTCCTGGGCCGGGGCCTTTCTTTGTAGAGTTTACATGTTAAATGGTGCAGTGCTTTTCTACCTGCTTTAGGCACTCAAAGCGCTGAACCAGTCGCCCTCTAGTTACAAAGCCACCTGCTTTACCATTTGCACCACAGCTGTCCCATGTTCTCCCTGTGTCTGAGTAGGTTTCCTCCAGGTGTTTCCCCTACCACTAAAAACATGTATAATAGAATCCCTTCTGGGGCCAGGATTCCCTTGAGAAAGAGATTCTTAATCTCTGTGGGACTTTCCTGGATAAATAAAGGTCAAATGAATGTTCAACACAACCTCCTCGGAGCTGTGGTTCACTATTAATGTTCACTATTAATTCATTCTTACCTATTTTCTTTTTCCTGGTGCTTCCGCTCCTTTTATTTATTTATTTTTGTTTACTTGTTGGGGACAGTGCATGCTGAGCTGCCCAAATCAGTGTCAGTCATTTGTATGTTGTATTTGTTTTACATCCCCAAACTGTGATTGCCCCACAAAACATAATCCTACTGCCCTCTAGACTAGATACTAAAAAGATGTATGTAAAACTCAAATCACTTTCATTAATTCTTACTAACAAGAATTACATTTTTATTTAAAGTTCAACAGTGAGGGGAAATGTTTTCATGCTGTTTGAAACTTATGCTTCACTTGTATGTGTTTGTAGATGTTTCGTCGGCCTGAATCCCACCACAGGAACAAAGACTGTGAATTACAAACCAGAGAACGGGGAAAGTGAAAGAGGAACAACGGCGTTCACCCATCCTGTTTCGTCCCTGCTAAAGAAGTTAATGGACTTTTGAATGGCAGCAAACGTGAGTCAGGTTAAGCCTGTTCTAGTCGTTTAGTTGTCAGACATTTTTGTTCAGTTTTTTTCTACTATTGGTTTGGTCATTGTTAAGACCTCATTCCATGTTCGGTTCGATCTTTGTTTTTTTACCTTTCAAACTAGTTATTCCAAATAATTGGTTGGTTTTATAATTTCTTTAATCTTAAAACAAAACGTGTGAAAAAACAGAAGTCTATAAATTATGTATTGTTTCTTGTTTTTAACAACAAGAAGGGGAACAACAAGAAGCATCCAGCTGTAGCCAGGACGGTGCATGTTCACTTCCTCTGTCTTGTTCTCCCGTTTAAATCAATAAACAATAAAAATGTCCCGTTTGATAGATGTCTATTTCGATTGACACATTTTTGTTTTAAGATAAAAAGACAATAAGACAAACCAATTATTTTGATTTTCACACATAGAATGAAGCATATGAAGTACACACGGATTGACCTCATTTAGTTTTCTTATTCACCTTATTCCAAAAGTTCCCGTGGGCGCAGCCATGAATTGGCTGAAGATCAACCAAGAATTAGTTGATCTTCACTCGTATTAGATAGATAGATAGATAGATAGATAGATAGATAGATAGATAGATAGATAGATAGATAGATAGATACTGGACTTTTTATAATTCACCCACAGAAACAGTGATATGTTGACTTTTTTGTGCAAATCCACATTGGACATTAGACTGATTTGTTAAAATGTTCATAATATTTAGCAGCAAACATTTTCCTTCGTTCTCCACTTCGTGAACAGACTCTGCGCTCTACCGAAAGAGTAACTACAAAAGGAAGTGCCAATTTGTGACAAAAAGTGTCAAAAACAAACAAAAGTGGGCGGGCGGAATAAGGTGAATACTGCTGTCATCGTAATACAGCTCAGGCTAATAAGCTATTTTTATTTATTTACTTTTTCACAACAAGGTACTAGCTGTACTACTGTATTATAAATGTTGATCCAGCAGGCATTTTCCTGGAGAAAAAATGCCTGCTGATCCATAACCTTTCCTTTTAGGGCTTCTGTTATGTTAAATGTTAAATGTTAAATTTAATGGTAATAAATGTTTTTTGTTGCTCTATGTTGGTCTTGCCTTTGGTATTATTAAAAGACTCCCAAGATGTTTGGTTACACTAATAAATTGTAATGTCAAATCACAGTTAGTTACTGGCAAAAAAATTACCGTTTAAATCTTGTAAATTAGGAATACAACACTATATTGTAAATGTTTTTACAGTTCATTGCCGGTTTTCAAAAAAGCTATAGATAACTGTAAAATAAAATACACCAAAAACCTTTAAATCAGATCCAGGAAAATACTGTAAATGATTTTACAGTAACAGACTTTAAATTCTACAATACATTGCTGGCAAAAAAATTACCGTTTACTTACTGTAAATTCTACAGTTAATTCGTTACAGTGCAGCACCAACACATCTCCCTCTGTCCGTGCTCACACTCACAGCTGAGTGATAGAGAGGAGGTGGCGTGTATGAGCTACACACCGGGAGGAGAGAGGGAGGGCAGTCATTTGTTTTTACTAATTAAGGCCAAACCGTACGCAGTCCCGGCAAGGGACTGTTGTTTGTGTGTGGTTTCTTTTTTCTTTTTCTTTCTTTATTTTTTCCTCCGTCAACGATCACATTGACCTGCTAAACCAGTGCTTCTCAAATATTTTTTGGCGATGCGCCCCCATTATACACACACACATGTTTGTAATTCTATCTTAGTGAGGACACTCATAGACATAATTTATTACCCAGACCCTAACCCTGAGCCCCTGTTAGGGGCTTAGCCTAACCCTAACCTAAGCCGAATTCTAACCCTAAAACCACATCTTGACCCTCAAACAGTCCTTCTAATAAGTGAGGCCCACCCAAAATGTCCTCACTTTCCAAAAAGGTCCTCACTCTGTTGTCTTCATTTTAGATTTGGGTATGCCGAACTGGAGAAAATGTGCTCGGTTCAGGTGGGGGTTAAGAGGTTAATGACCACAATGAGTATTTGACCAATCTTCACCAAATAAACACAGTTTAGAGCACACGAGTAGCAGTGCAGCACTGTGGGATCTCTTAACAGTTAAATGTGGACACTTAATGTGCATTATTTCCCCTGAATTACCGGGGATCCCCTCGACTTTGAGGTGCGGGCTGCAGCTGCTCTGACGCCGGTGCGCTTTACACTTACGTACACTTTCACACAGCGGGAGGATTGTTGTCGATATTCAGCATGTTTTCTAGCCTGGCTAACGTCAGACTGCTGTGTGCGCTCGAATCCTTTTGAACTTCACAGCAGTCTGGGGACCATGGCTGAAATCTTCGCATGGATTTGAGGACCAATCACAGAACGAGGAGGGACGGCAAGACGATGACGCGCTATTGGACATACAGAAGCTTGTAGTTTGTTTAGGAATAAAAAAAATATTTACGGATCCAACATGACAGCAGCAGACGTGACGCCATCTTTCGATCAAGCTTTAGACAGTGTTCTAAATAGTTTAGCTCAAAAGTTTACAGCAGGTACGTCACATGTCATCTGATACGATGATACGATTGGCTATGGCTACGTGCAGACGCATGAGAGACATTCAGCACAATAAACAGCTCTGGACAATCGTAAACCACACCTCTCCTACGAGAACATGAAATAGTGGTCACCAGACTAAATATCACTTGTGATATTTAGTCTGACGTTAGCCAGGCTACAGGTTTTCACAGCTTATCAGCGTGACAGGGGTGTAATGTCTTTAAGTGACGCCTTCATTTATTTGGCTTCATGTGGTCTACGCTGCCCACGTTTTTAGAAACAGTGCCCCACTATTTGAGTACCACTGCGCTAAACGTTTCTGATAACTCACCCGGTTTCAACCTGGGTTTATATAAATGTTCAACAGTCTCCTCATAACGCCACGGCGAAGAACACGTACATTTCGGGTATTTTCGAGGACAGCTCACACTCACAGGCATTGGCCGACAGAGCTCATATTAAAGTCACTAATGCACCAACCCAAACTGAACAGAACACATCCATTAATATATAACCTCCTCAGAGGATAGCGCCCCTTACACCTTGAAAACTGCAGTTTGGGGGATTTTTATTCAATGTTGCAAGTATATTCTTAACACTTTATCAAACAAAATAATATATTACAGTCATATATTTTATAAGATGTGGGCGTGGCCAGAGTAAATGTCCCAAACTTGGCACATTATCGTTTATAATTCGAACATGCATTGAAATATTGAGCTCACACTCGTGTCACTAATGCACCACCCCAAGCTGAACAGAACAGAACTCATTATCAGACCAACTTCACCGCAGTACAGCGCCATCTATCTATACTTTGAAAATTTTAGTTTGTACTATTTGTATGAAATGTTGCAGGTATATTCTACACAATAAAACAAACGAACAAATATATTACAGTCATGTCATATTTTCTAAGGGCGTGACCAATGCAAATGTCTCTCCAATGGCATATTTGAGTGACTATTTTATTTGTTTGTTTTTTCAATTGGTTTTATTTAGTTGGGACGGTGCATTTAATGAACATACAGGTGAAACTCGAAAAATTTGAATATTGGTCAAAAGTTCATTTACTTCTGTAATTCAACTTAAACTGTGAAACTAATATATGATAGACTCATTACATCCAAAGTGAGATATGTATAGCCCATATTTGTTATAATTTTGATTATTATGGCTCAGCTTGTACAAACCCTAAATTAAAAATCTCATAAAATTAGAATATTTTGAAAATGGACTGTAAGCCATAATCATCAAAATTATAACAAATAAAGGCTTGACATATGTCACTTTGCATGTAATGAGTCATATCACATATTAGTTTCACATTTTAAGTTGAATTACAGAAATAAATGAACTTTTGAACAATATTAAAATTTTCCGAGTTTCACTCTTTCACTATTGAAAGAGTCTATGAACAAACATTTCTTGGTGTAACACTCGATCATAAAATCAGCTGGAAACCTCATATCATAAAAATTAAAACTAAAGTTGCAAAGATTTCAGCCATAATGAATAAATTTAAATATATCATTGATAACAAAGCTCTATATACTATATACTATTCACTTACTGTATCCTTCTCCATTTAACATATTGTGTAGAGATCTGGGGAAATGCGTATAAAAGTAATCTTGACCCATTGTTTAAAGTTCAGAAAAAGGCAATAAGAATAATCCATTTAGCTGGATACCGTGAACACACAAGTCCATTATTCTTTAAATCAAAAACAAAATTGAGAACCTTATTGAATTTAAGATGCTCAAATCATGTTGAAAGCCTCACAAAAGTCGCTTCTTGAGAGTTTACAAAATATGTTCTGCAAACGAGAAGGTAAATACAACTTGAGAGATCAAATGAGCTTTAATAAACAATACTCCAGAACATCTTTGAAAAGCATGTGTCCCACGAGACACGAGGTGTTGAAATATAGACAGATTTAGATGAAGCCAATAAAATATGTAAAAACATAGTACATTTTAAAAAGGTTTACAAAGAATTATTATTTGTTAAATACGTACAATTATTGTGAGTGTTGTAGTATGTTCTTTTGTTGTTTCTTTATTTTGCTGTTGTTTATTTATTATTGTTCCTTATTTGTTGTTACCTTGCCTTATGTCCCCTTGTTTATGATTTGTTTATGATTTGTTGTCTTGCATTACGTTCCTTGCTTTGATTGTTAATGTAATATTATTGTTTTTAATTTTGGGGTGGGCGCTTATAAGCTATTTGCTTCGGCCCATTCCCTTTGAGCAAACTTACTGCTCAAATAAATAAATAAAAAATCACCTGTACATGGGTCTCATGCATGTAAACACGTTACACCTAATTTGCATCCGTCGCCGTCGCCCATGTGCATTCTCAAACACACTCTCATTCATTGTGTTTTAGTGGTAGGGGAAACCGGAGTACCCAGACGAAACCTACGCAGACACGGGGAGAACATGCAAACTCCACACAGAAAGGCCCCGTCCAGGTGGGAATCAAACCCGGGACCTTCTTGCTGTGAAGCACGAGCACTAACCACTGCGCTACTGTGCCGCCCAATGTACTACTTCAACACGGTACAGCGCCACCTTCATATACACTGAAAATTGCAGTTTGAGTGATTTGTAAGACACGTTGCAGGTGTATATTGTACACAATTAAACGCAAAGCTAAATCTACAATGGAATGGTTTAAAAACAAACATATTAATGTGTTAGAATGGCCCAGTTAAAGTCCTGACCTAAATCCTATTGAAAATCTGTGGAAAGACCTGAAAACTGCTGTTCACAAACGCTCTCCTTCTAATTTGACAGAGCTTGAGTTGTTTTGTAAAGAGGAATGGGCTAAAATGTCAGTCTCTAGATGTGCAAACCTTGTAGAGTCATACCCCAGAAGACTTGCTGCTGTTATTGCAGCAAAAGGGGGTTCCACAAAGTATTAATTCATGCTGTATGAATACTTATGCACGCCCCACTTTTCACTTTTCTATTTTTTCAAAAATAACAGAATCATGTATCATTTTGTTTTCACTTCACAGTTGTCTGTTACTTGTGTGTGAACTTTCTGTAAAAAATTCAGAATAAAATCTTTATGTTTATGGTTGTTAACATGACAAAATGTGCAAAAGTTCAAGGTGTATTAGTACTTTCACAAGGCACTGTATTTACCCCAGTAAATTCCAATGGAGTGACTGCACCTTTTCACGCCTCAGATATTTTGACAAACTAGTTATATGGTATTAGACGGTATAAACTCAAATTTGGTCATTATAATCTACAGACATAGGGCTACAGTGATCATCCAATGATGTATGTGTGCCAAGAAAAACTTTCTTGCCGATGAAAGTCAGCAAGGCCGGTGTGAACTATGAGGCTGGAGATGAACGTGAGTCTGGGTGGTTGCAATGCCAGGTGGCTGCAAGGCATGGGCCTCTTTCGCCGCTTGCGGCTTTAATTTCTCTTTGTGTTTTAGTGGTCTGTTGAAAATAACAGCAGCACATCAGCCGCTCCCCTGGCTGCATTATCGGCTGCTTTTTGCTGTGTGGATACGATATGCTCCCGCACCCGCTCACTCTCGGTGGATTTTTTATCTGTCTTGTCCCAATCACAGGATCAATAGTGAAATTCACTCCCATCTCGTGGGATCCCAACAAATTTCAAATTGTCATCCTCTAAGGCACAGATCTGATGACGCTGTTTTTTTGTTCATTCAGTGGGCCTCAGCTGCACAGCAACAAAAGCACCTCAAACGAACACCACCACATCACACGTAGAAGCGATCTAAATGCACTTATCTGTCAGATAATAATCTGCTGCCAAATAAGGTCCAGTCGCGGAGAAGTGAGACTCGGACAGAGGGCAGAAGCACGGAGCACCTGCTGTAAAGTCAGACCGGGGTGAGCAGCCCTCACTTCAGACTGATTTAACCTAAAATATTAAGTAAAACAGAAACTGTCCCTATGGGGAGGGGAAAGTTCCAATGACGCACTGATTTGGGGAGTTTGCTAGATTTTGTTATAGATGCAACATCTCAAAATCCTGGAGGGATGGATTATTTTACATTCTAATGACATATGTACACTCGGCAAGAGAGGTGACAATTAATGAACGTTAGAAATAACAAAACAAAACATGTGTAAATAAGCCTGTGTTCAACTTTTTTTCTCTGATGGTTTGGGGCTTGTATCAGTAATAGTAAAAATGCACTTATATCACAGAAAAATACTTTAGTGCAGTTTCCCCATAAAGTAGAATTTGCAGTTTAATGTTTTCTACTCTAAACATCAGTTCCACACAGCGGTTTAAAAAAACAGTATTAATTAAATGTAAACTCACAGTGAAGTGGTGGCGTTGGCTGTAAGTCTTTGTCTCGAGTGAATCCGGACCTGACTGGAACAAAGTGAAGCTGTTCCTGTTTATCAACCTCAGGGCAGGTTTACTGTAAGGGCGCGGCTTCACTATGAGCTGATCACGTGCCAACCTGTGTTTTTTAATTTTCTTTTTTATTGTGCCAACCTGTGTCTTTAAATGGCAGGATTGATTCAAGTGTTTAAAAATATGAATGTGAATGAATCCCACTTTCCTTCAGCGGCTCACACACTTCCAGACAGTTTCCTTTTTTCTGCAGACGTCGCTTAGGGACGAACACGGCATAAAGCCAGAAACTGTTACTGTCAAACTTGTTTATTCAGGGACAGGGTTGGGGACTCGCTCAGCACTAGAGAAATAAACATTGAGCACCATGACGACAAGTGATTAAACACAAGATGTAATGAGCAGCCCTATGAGGCAACTCCTGTTGTGATATTGAGCTATACAAAACCATTGATTGATTGATTGATTGATTGATTGATTGATTGATGAGTACAATACAGGCACGTGCTCACAGGGACGTGAGTTTGCAGATTTATTTGAATAAAACAGCTGTTGAAATAACATGGAAGGTGCTCGAGGCACAATAGGTTTAGGGGAAAACTGCCCAGTGATATTGTTTAGGATTTATTTATTGTAGCACTTGACATGTTGATGTTTATGTACATATGCTGTTTTTATTGTGTCCATAATAACTGGCTAAAAAGTTGGGTGGGCGGAGTCTCTACTCGCGCTGTCTTTGTTAATGCCTCACACTTCTAAACTCAACAAGACAGCGTGTCAGTGACAATGGCAACGTGGACTAGGGGTGGGCCATATCGTATCGCATATCGTTATCGTGATATGCGTTTTTGATATCGTTGTCATTATTGATATCGTTGTGGACACGATATAATTTATGTCACGCTCAGCTCCATCAGAGCAGCATAAACACTGACTGTAGAACACGGGAGCAGGTGCTTAAACAGTGAAATGAAATGAAAGATGTAAACTGCTTGAGTAGATCATATTTGCGAGAATTAGTATACTGTTAAAAAAAAAGAAAGAATAAAATATCACTGAATTAATCTTCCCAATAGACGTAAGGCTGGGATTTTGAAGTAATTTGTCCATTGTCAGTTATATCGTCAAATATATCATTATCGTGATATTTCTTTTTTATATCGTGATATAGATTTTAGGCCATATCGCCCTGCCCTAACGTGGACAAGCCAGGGCTATTGAAAGGTAACATTTTCGAACTGGTAGTACCATCACTACTTCTCCCTTGTTGAAATGAAAGGCAATAATGTGTATGTTAAATGTACACTATGCCCTGGGAATAAAATTCTGTCCACGTCTGCCTCCAATGAAGCACCTCGCATCGTCACATGCTTACACGTCTCTTGTTGCTACTTATCCAACCCCGACTCTACTCAGAGCTCTGTTATTGTGAACAAATACAAAGATACAGATAATTTCACTAATTAATAGTTTGTGTTCCCTTTGTTTGTCATGCAAGTTTATATTTGTGTGCCTTAGATTTACACTTAAGTGTGTGATTACTTTTATTTTATTTATTTTTCAGTATTTAAATGTTATAAATATTTTTTTCTTTCTAGGCATATGGGCAGTTGCAATCTGTTCACTTTAAATAAATCTATGCAAAAATGTACTGTTTCTATTTTTTATTCAGTTACTACATCTTTGACACTATAGTACATCATTTAGAAATATCTTCATAATTACTTTGCAGAGTAACTAATTACTTTTACGGCATAGTAACTGAGTTACTAACTCAATTACTTTTTGGGAGCGCGCCGCGTCACGGCACTTCAGAGGCTTTTCTCAAACCGTCCGGGCCTTTACACATGTGATTTATACAATTATCATAAATAAAAACACGTATGTGTTGCAGAGAGAGAGAGAGCAAACCTGGCTCTTTTTGTAGGTTAATAGTGAGTTGGCGACAGACATGAGTTTAACATACTTCCCCTGATGCCTGAGCCCTGACGATGGTTTCTCTGTCTCTGCGGCTTCTCTCGTCCAAACAAGCAAAGTTCATAGCAGTTTCCCTGTCTGTCATGGCCCTTCATCAGGCCAAGACGCCAGAAACGTCACCTAGGTGTAAGTAATAATAAATTTCTACTTGGGAGCTAAGCAAGCTGTGCGGATCTTTCTTGTTTCTTTGTATTCTCTCTCGGTCTGGCACGCTTTTTACGTTTTTTTAGGGATGTGCGTGTCTTCCTTCTTACAGACCCGCCTCTGTGCCTCTGCAGGAGGTTAAAAGCCTGTGGCTGATTCCGAAACCGTGAAATTGTAGCCTCTAAGTACTAACACTAGCAACTAATCCTTAACCTTTCATGGGGTCAACTGTTAGATCTCTATGCAGTTAGTGAACTTCTGCTTCAGCAGCATTTGCCCAATTCCACCGTCCTTACCCAGAGGAAGAGGAAGTGACATCACCAACAGCTGTTTCTTCTTCTTTAAAGTTCAGTGCAGGCCAAACAAAAGCGCATACCGCCACCTACTGTATATTGTCCAACAACAACATAGTGTCCAAATAAAGACATTTAAGGGAAAAAAAGAGAAACATCCAAATGATCCTTCACATTTCCCTTTATTTTATCTCAACAGCTGTTTCATAAAGCTACAGTATGCAAATTAGCCATGTGGCTTAAGTTTCTACTAAAAGAAAGCAAAAGCACAAACTGCCTTCATTTAAGCCATTTACTGAGGAGGCTCTTTAAAACCATGTGACTGAGCTGTGGGGACTCTAACATGTATTTTGTCACTTTTATGAAGTTTGGCTTGTGCAGAATATTTTTTTATTATTATTATTGAATGTGCACCTGTCAATCAACAGTGGTTGCGCATGAATCACTCGAGGGTGGGGGCGAGGGGGGTGGGGAGATTGGCGCAGTGGCTTATGGGATGGCACATAGCTCCTAATCGCCAGTAAGTTAGCATCAGAGGTCCCTATGCTAAAGTGGCTATGATAGTTAGCAAACAGGTCACTTTCCCTAACTCCTTCCTAACTGAAATCCCAATTCGGAGGCTACTTATCATGGCGGACGCTGACGCACATCCGGTTTGGCGTAAGACCTCTTACCAATTTCACGGTTTCGGATGCAGCATGTGTTTTCCTCCGCGGCGACGCTGCACCCCGCGCGTCACTGCAACCTCAGTGTGCGTTCTTTCATAGCAAATAAAGAAGGCGACTCTTTTGTCAATACGATTCGGTGTGCGTTGGGCTTAACGGTAACTAATTACTTTTTCAAAGTAAAATGCCCAACACTGCACGACAGAACAAAACAGGTCCAGAAACCAATGAAGCGACTGCAGAGCTACTGAACCAGTGTCTGCTTTTGATGAGGACCAACCTCAGGACCAGTCTGAAAAGAGGAAAGTCAGTTCAGCAGAAAATGGAGGCAGCTTTAGTTTGAGAAAATACAGTAATGGATGAAGAGCTACATTATTTTAATAAATCATTTTGGTTTAAAGTAAAACTACAAAAGTAAAAAGTAAAAGTATTTGACACAGATTGTAAAACTATTAAATGTGCACTTTTTCCATGAAGAATTTGGAAAGTTTATACTTTGCACCACTGGAAACATTCAATAACTAACAAAGCTCAAAGAGTGTTCATGGTTTTCCAGGTGCAGGAGCTGCTCATTTCTTTGTCTTCACTCTGTTTCTAGTTCTGGGTGTGGCTGAAACCGTTGGGATGTTTTGTTTTTGTGTAAATAATGTTCCTCTTTCACACACGGAGCACATTCAAATTGTCCTGAAGTTTTGCATTTGTGAACTCCAGTGAACACAGGGCCTTTATTATAGACCTAATAAATGCTATAGACATTTAAAAGAAAGATATGAAGGATTTTAGCCCCTGTTCTTAATCAGGTCCTCATTAGAGCAGTCTCAGGTAAAGCTCTGCGACAGAACTCTGCAGAGTCCAACTTTAAGGAGACCCAAGTGGGATTCTGCTCACATTTCTATGTTGCTAAAACAGTCTGTGCTTCAGTGAGGAGCCCACAGAGACACTTCTACACTTTGCTACTGTGACAGACCAGAGATTCCTGTGGGAGACTCTTCCCTGAAGAAAATATTTGAGTGGACACTGTCTAAGCTTCTTTGTTCTATTCACATTAACATGAATGTACATGAGTTTATCTGATGATAAAGTGATCACTGTGTCAGAGGTATGTGATCACCTGTGTTACAAAATGCATTAAGGGGGTCAGATCTGGCCTGCGAGATGATTTAATCCGGCCCGTGACAAGTATTTATTTTATTGCTTTATTTGGTCGGGATAGTGCATGTTAATGGACACACCTCTCAGGATTGTAGCCATGGGCTAATTTGCATCTGTTGTCCCACAGTCGCACTCTCAAACACACTTTCATTCATCCAGGTACAGGTACTTGCTCACAGCAACGTGAGTCTTCAGATTTACATATTTGAATAAAATAGCTGTTGAAATAACATGGAAGGTGCTCGAAGCGCAATAGGTTTTAGGAAGAATTGCAATGGTAAATGGTCGCATTTATATAGCGCTTTCCCACCTACATTAGGCACTCAAAGCACTTTACATCAAAGAACCACTCACACACCAGTGTATGCAGATACTGGAGTCAAGGAGAGTGAAGTGTCTTGCCCAAGGACACAACAATTGTGTGCACCTGCAGGATTTGAACCACTGATCCTCCAATCACAAGACGACCCGCTATACTATCTGCGCCACCATTGCCCAAAGAACCTTAGTCTGCCCGGTGATATTGATTAGAATGTATCTATTGTAGTACATTGATGTTGATGTATGTTTGTACATGTGCTGTTTTTATTGTATCCATAATAGCACTGCCTCTGCAAATGAAGTTCCTAAGGAATAAAAAAGAGAATTAAGCCTCACAAAGGTGAACTAAAATGCTGCAGCAGGTGCACTGGTGCTGGACTGGGAGTTGGAAACAGGCCAATGACAACAGGAATAACACGACAGAACAAAACAGGTCCAGAAACCAATGACTGCAGAGCTACTGAACCAATGTCTGATTTTGATGAGGACCAACCTCAGGACCAGTCTGAAAAGAGGAAAGATCAGCAGAAAATGGAGGCAGCTTTAGTTTGAGAAAATACAACAGTGGATGAAGAGCTACATTATTTTAATGAATCATTTTGGTTTTAAAGTTCCAGTTTTTAAGTTGGTTTTAAAGTTGTTCCAGTTAGGCTACCACTCGAACTTCAACAACTAACAAAGCCCAAAGAGTGTTCATGGTTTTCCAGGTGCAGGAGCTGCTCATTTCTTTGTCTTCACTCTGTTTCTGGGTGTGGCTGAAACCGTTGGGATGTTTTGTTTTTGTGTAAATAATATTCCTCTTTCACACACGGAGCACATTCAAATTGTCCTGACGTTTTGCATTTGGATCAAACCTCCAGTGAACACAGGGCCTTTCTATGAGACCTAATAAATACTATAGACATTTAAAGGAAAGATATGAAGGATTTTAGCCCCTGTCCTCAATCAGGTCCTTATTAGAGCATGGAAATTAGCCTTGAGCTAAATCCGGCATATTTACAGCACTAGTTGTCTGTTCATTAATATGCACTGTCCCATTCAAATAAATTAATAAATGAATGAAATGAGCAGCCTCAGGCAAAGCTCTGTGACAGAACTCTGCAGAGTCCAACTTTAAGGAGACCCAAGTGGGATTCTGCTCACATTTCTATGTTGCTAAAACAGTCTGTGCTTCAGTGAGGAGCCCACAGAGACACTTCTACACTTTGCTACTGTGACAGACCAGAGATTCCTGTGGGAGACTCTTCCCTGAAGAAAATATTTGAGTGGACACTGTCTAAGCTTCTTTGTTATAAACGTGCTGGTGGTGCAGTGGTTAGCGCTTGTGCTTCTCAGCTAGAAGGTCCTGGGTTTGATTCCCACCTGGACAGGGCCTTTCTCTGTGAAGTTTGCATGTTCTCCCTGTGTCTGTGTAGGTTTCCCCTACCACTAAAAACATGTACAATAGGCCAGGATGAGTGCGAGTGTGGGACAATGGATGGAAATTAGCCCATTGCTACAATCCTGAGAAGTGTTTCTTAACATGCACTGTCCCAACCAAATAAACCAATGAATAAATACATTAACACGTGTTTATCTGATGATAAAGTGATCACTGAGTCAGAGATGTGTGATCATCTGTTTTAGAAATGCATTAAGGCTCATGTGTCAAACACACGGCCCGTGGGCCAGATCTGACCTGCGAGATGATTTAATCTGGCCCGCGACTTGTATTTGTTCATTGGTTTATTTGGTCGTGACAGTGCATGTTAATGAACAAACATCTCTGGATTGTAGCCATGGGCTAATTTGCATCTGTCCACACTCACTCTCTGGAACACACTCTCATTCTTCTTTTGTACATGTTTGTACATGTTAGCCCATGGCTAACAGAAAGGCCCCATCCAGGTGAGAAAAAAACAAAAAACATGAAATGAAATGATAATAAATAAATAAATCTGTTTTCTCTGAATGGAAATGTATATTGTTGTATTATGTATATAAACTTGTGTATATGTAAACAATATGTGCAAATATAGACTATATATTTTTCTGTCGATACTAACGACTGACATACATTTGGATTTATGGACATGGCCTGATAGGAGTAATGGTATTGTGTATGTTCTCCTTATGTCATGATGATTGTGTATGTATTTATGTTTATGATATGGTACTGGATGGACTAAGTTGACATTTGAAACATTACCATAGCATATAGTAACTGTCTGTAAACTTTCACTTTCTAATGTGTCAACTTGGAAAAGGGTAGGCACGTACAAGCTCTTTGCATCTGCCTACTCCTTTTGGGCATCATACCTGTTATTTGTTTCTCTATGTCATCTGCTGAATACTCAGCCACTCAAATAAAAAAGATGAATGAAATGATATTCACTTCCAAATAGGCCCAACATCCTCGATTTCTATCAAAAGGGGCCAAATACTGTCCTGTCTTTATGACAAATTGAAATTTCAACCCAATTGACAGGAAAAACGAAGCCAGGCATCATGACTCGGCTGGTTATGTGGCACTCGGTGGTGTCCCTTGGATAAAACTAGTAGACCCCTATTTAAAAACTCTCTCTAAAAATTCAAATGAACTACTTTTAATATGTTTACTTTTTGCTAAGATAAGGTTCACTGTGTTATAATGAAACATGCAATACTGGGTTGCACCAGCAGAGGGCGCTTGGTGCTTTGGGTGTCAGTGGCTGGCGCTGTAGAAGAAGCTCTGTCAGTAGGTACATGATATGAGTGAATCAGATGCATCAAGCTCTGATGGTAACAGACTTTGTATGTTTTACAAATAAACTGAGCTTGTGCACAAAATAAATGTGTTGTACTGAGAAGGAGTTGGCCCATCTTTCTGAGCCCTGTAACAGGTTCAGGTCTATTAGTGAAAGTAAGGTGGTCCAATTAGGTACTTATAACACCTGTGTTTCCATTATTTTCATTGCTCTGAAGAAGACCAGTGTGTGGTCGAAACGCGTTGGCGTGTCCCTCTCAATAAAGGACTTTTATCTTTATCAGAGTGCCTCGGATTTTTCGCCACACGTACCCCACCATTTGAGGCAAGTGTTTTACTCATTCAGGTTCAGGTCTATTGTTTATCTTCCAATTTCAATTGGATCAGTATTGAAAATGAGTATTGTTAATGTGGATGAAGGTCGTATTCCTCCACAAAAGGCAGAAGTGTCTTTGTGAACATGATTTGTCCCAAAAATGGCTGCTCTCCTCGTCCTCTGATTATTGCTTCTGGATTTTTTATTAACAGCGCCATCTGCACATTCGTTCATCCACATGCTTTCTACGTTCATACACTCTGTGTGAGTCCATATGACCTGATTGCTCTGTGTGAGTCCATATGACCTGACTGCTCTGTGTGAGTCCATATGACCTGACTGCTCTGTGTGAGTCCATATGACCTGACTGCTCTGTGTGTGTCCATATGACATGACTGCTCTGTGTGTGTCCATATGACCTGACTGCTTTGTGTGTGTCCATATGACATGACTGCTCTGTGTGTGTCCATATGACCTGACTGCTCTGTGTGTGTCCATATGACATGACTGCTCTGTGTGTGTCCATATGACCTGACTGCTCTGTGTGTGTCCATATGACCTGACTGCTCTGTGTGTGTCCATATGACCTGACTGCTCTGTGTGTGTCCATATGACCTGACTGCTTGTGTGTGTCCATATGACCTGACTGCTTTGTGTGTGTCCATATGACCTGACTGCTCTGTGTGTGTCCATATGACCTGACTGCTTTGTGTGAGTCCATATGACCTGACTGCTCTGTGTGTGTCCATATGACCTGACTGCTCTGTGTGATCCATATGACCTGACTGCTCTGTGTGTGTCCATATGACCTGACTGCTCTGTGTGTGTCCATATGACCTGACTGCTCTGTGTGTGTCCATATGACCTGACTGCTCTGTGTGATCCATATGACCTGACTGCTCTGTGTGTGTCCATATGACCTGACTGCTTTGTGTGTGTCCATATGACATGACTGCTCTGTGTGATCCATATGACATGACTGCTTTGTGTGTGTCCATATGACATGACTGCTCTGTGTGATCCATATGACCTGACTGCTCTGTGTGATCCATATGACATGACTGCTCTGTGTGAGTCCATATGACCTGACTGCTCTGTGTGATCCATATGACATGACTGCTCTGTGTGAGTCCATATGACCTGACTGCTCTGTGTGAGTCCATATGACATGACTGCTCTGTGTGATCCATATGACATGACTGCTCTGTGTGAGTCCATATGACATGACTGCTCTGTGTGATCCATATGACATGACTGCTCTGTGTGATCCATATGACATGACTGCTCTGTGTGATCCATATGACATGACTGCTCTGTGTGAGTCCATATGACATGACTGCTCTGTGTGTGTCCATATGACCTGACTGCTCTGTGTGTGTCCATATGACCTGACTGCTTTGTGTGTGTCCATATGACCTGACTGCTCTGTGTGATCCATATGACATGACTGCTCTGTGTGATCCATATGACATGACTGCTCTGTGTGAGTCCATATGACCTGACTGCTCTGTGTGATCCATATGACATGACTGCTCTGTGTGATCCATATGACATGACTGCTCTGTGTGATCCATATGACATGACTGCTCTGTGTGATCCATATGACATGACTGCTCTGTGTGATCCATATGACATGACTGCTCTGTGTGAGTCCATATGACATGACTGCTCTGTGTGATCCATATGACATGACTGCTCTGTGTGAGTCCATATGACATGACTGCTCTGTGTGATCCATATGACATGACTGCTCTGTGTGATCCATATGACATGACTGCTCTGTGTGAGTCCATATGACATGACTGCTCTGTGTGATCCATATGACATGACTGCTCTGTGTGAGTCCATATGACATGACTGCTCTGTGTGATCCATATGACATGACTGCTCTGTGTGATCCATATGACATGACTGCTCTGTGTGAGTCCATATGACATGACTGCTCTGTGTGATCCATATGACATGACTGCTCTGTGTGAGTCCATATGACATGACTGCTCTGTGTGATCCATATGACATGACTGCTCTGTGTGAGTCCATATGACATGACTGCTCTGTGTGAGTCCATATGACATGACTGCTCTGTGTGATCCATATGACATGACTGCTCTGTGTGAGTCCATATGACATGACTGCTCTGTGTGAGTCCATATGACATGACTGCTCTGTGTGATCCATATGACATGACTGCTCTGTGTGGTCCATATGACATGACTGCTCTGTGTGATCCATATGACATGACTGCTCTGTGTGAGTCCATATGACTGACTGCTCTGTGTGATCCATATGACATGACTGCTCTGTGTGAGTCCATATGACATGACTGCTCTGTGTGATCCATATGACATGACTGCTCTGTGTGAGTCCATATGACATGACTGCTCTGTGTGATCCATATGACATGACTGCTCTGTGTGAGTCCATATGACTGACTGCTTGTGTCCATATGACATGACTGCTCTGTGTGAGTCCATATGACATGACTGCTCTGTGTGAGTCCATATGACATGACTGCTCTGTGTGAGTCCATATGCTGACTGCTCTGTGTGTGTCCATATGACTGACTGCTCTGTGTGAGTCCATATGACATGACTGCTCTGTGTGGTCCATATGACTGACTGCTCTGTGTGTGTCCATATGACATGACTGCTTTGTGTTGTCCATATGAATGACTGCTTTGTGTGTCCTATGACCTGACTGCTCTGTGTGATCCATATGACATGACTGCTTGTGTGTCTATATACTTTGTTATATATATCTTTGTGTCCATATGACATGACTGCTTTGTGTGAGTCCATATGACATGACTGCTCTGTGTGTGTCCATATGACCTGACTGCTCTGTGTGATCCATATGACAAGACTGCGTGAGTCTACACTGTAAACCCAACGGTCCAACCTCATCAAAGAATTTGGGCCTTGATAACCTAAATGTATAAAACGGGTTGACTGTACTATAAGCATATGGGGCATTTGAACAATTTTTCCGTTTTAATGAGACCGAACTGAAACGTTTTGGCTTGAAAATGTCATTGTACTCAATTATATTGACATTAAATAGTCTGACTTCACGTGCGTCATTTACGTGCCTCAGTCTCTGCCATGAGGTTGGATCCGCCATCTTGGGAGCCCTCGCCTCAACTGTGAGACCTCCTCAAGGTAATATTACCTTTCGAATTTAGCATGTTTTAGATGGTTTGTAGCTTTGTATTTGTCGGTAATCTATCCGAGGACGTTTTACCTGGGAAATGTGTCACTTTTTTTCCTTCTAATATCCTGTAGTATGTTCCCGTCTTGAAATTTAGCCATGAACTCCACTAGCCTAATAACCCTAACCCCCCTTTAACCATCATTTGTTTAAACGAGATTAAAGTAGTTTCATATTAAAATAATACGATGAGAGGAAGATGTAGCTGCCCAGGCCTGAGAGCACTGCGGCCTCGCGTAGGTGCCCGCACTTGCCTGGCCTGCCAGACACTCCTCCTTTCTGTTCAAAAGAAGAACCGTCTGGGTGGCTGCTCGCAGCCAATCATTTCACGAGTTGACCCACATCGGTCCAATCACGCACCAAGAGACGGAAGCCGTCACCTGTCACTAGGGATGGGCAACATGAAGCTTCATGAAACACCAAAGCATTTGAAGCGATTGTGCCGAAGCTTCGAAACAGACTCCACAGTGACATCATAGGCAATGTTTCAGTACTACAACATTCACAAAGGTTCAGCCGAGAGATGAAACACTACACCAGTGGGTGCTACGGGGCTCAAGCATACACCCACATCTTTGGCTGTTTTTGGTTTGTTGTTTCTTTTGCTTTCTTTGTTGTCGTTGTTTTTCAGCAGGCTTATGTGTGAGTTAATGTTGTTGCCCTTTGGGTATTTCAGTTATCCTTCATTCAGTGTATGCTTTAAATCAACGTAAACATTAAAAAAAGAAAAGAAAAAAAAGACACTCACGTCTTTGGGCGAAGTTGCCTTGTCAACAATATGATTCAATAAATATAACCCGTAAATCACGAGGGTACTTTGCGAGCTTGGTCGGTCCATTATTGACTTAATAATGGGGTTTGTCAGATCAAGACTCGTCTATTTTCTTTGGTTCGGTCATTTGATTTCAAACATAAATCGGCACCTATGACCTTATTCAGTATTGTCACTGATAAAATTTGATTAGACCTACGTCTCACATAAGGTCAGCCAATACTACTACTAATAATAATAATGATCATAGTATTTTAAAATTCAAAAACTATTCAGTCAAGCTTTTATTTGCACATATTAAAACGTCCACAAGTACATATGTGCCATCATTTTGAATTCAGTGCTTCTGATGAAATCTAAATGTGTTTGAAATAAATCCACTTTTCATCAGGCTATTATTTGGTGTGTGTGTGTGTGTCTGTATGTGTTATATTGTCATAAATAAAGACAGAAGGGGTTTATAGTTTCACATTTCAAGATTTTTATTCAGAAATATAATTTTCTCTGCTGTGGAAGGACTTAGTCTATTTCTTTTCTTACTAATAACTTCTCCTGCTTTAGAAAACACTCTCACACAGGTACACTTGTCGCTAGCATACACGAGTATTTTTTTGAGAGAATGAACAAATGTGGGAAAATAACAGCTCTCTCCTTCCAATAAATTAAAGGGTCCTCAGTGCGAGAAAGGAAAATGTCCTGAAGGTACTTTTTGACTTCAACTGTTGCATCTGCAGTTGTGCTTTGTGTGGTGCTGGTTTCACGGATTTTGCTATCAAAAAGGTCCCACAGGCCATTGTCTGATGATGATGATGATGATGATGAGGATGAGATGGATGGGCCTGGTCTTGGTGGTTGAGGTTCTGGAAGTAAATAAAAATAATAATTTAGAAAAACGGATAGTATCAATTAAAATTGTGATGTAATAAAATGATCACCGGATGTTGGTGTGTTAGATTGCATTAATGAAGCACACTCCATTGACTCCATTGTGAGATTTTTTTCTGCTTCATGAGCTTTTGAGGGATTACCAAATGCCAAATGTTTGAACCTTGGATCCAGCAGAGTTGCTAGTTGCAAGACCCGAAAGGATTCATAATTGCTGCATCTGACATGAAGTCCCTCCTTCAAGCAAGTTCCTGTCAATGAAAAAAAACAAAATCATAATCATAATGAACATAATAATCATAATAACAATAATCCAACAAACATTCCCAACTGTTGAGTTGATGGCTGTGTTCTCAGACACATTGTGCTGTAACATTCTGTACAGCGGGATAAGTTTTGACGCTGACACTCTCTTCTCCTCTGACAGCTCTGTTATGTAGATTAGATTAGATTCAACACAATTGCACATGGGAAGATTATGTGTGTAATTGAATACTGTACCAGTTGTTGCTGCTTTGAATGGTTGCAACAAACCCAAAGCCTCCTGGATTGTTTCATAGTCAGAGCTGCTCGAGGAGTGACAGCACTGTCTAAATGTGAAAGTGCAGCACCCACAGGTTCATGTTGTTCATACAGTCTATGCAGCATATCGTACGTGCTGTTCCACCTCGTTTCCACCTCTTGGATGAGTTTTAAAGGTGGACGACCCATTACTAGTTGCATCTCTGTTAACTTGTCCTTAGCTTTGCAGCTGGATCTAAACAAGCCAACAACCTTTCTTGTTTATCACGAACAGCATTTATTTCAGGGGTCTGATCCAGAGCTTTCTTCACCACAAGATTTAGCGTATGAGCAAAGCACGGAACAGAGCGGAGGTGAAGAAGCTTAACACACAGCATCATGTTGGCTGCGTTGTCAGTGACCATACATTGCAGTTTCTGAGTGACTCCCCAGTCTCCCATGAGGATTTCTTGCGCCTTAGCAATGTGTTGAGCAGTGTGGGAGTGCTCGAACCGTGTAACACCAAGCACCATAGTTTTCAGCTTCGCCTCTGGTGTAACGTAGTGGCAGGTCACACCCAGGTAACTATCCATATTTATTGAGGACCACATGTCAGCGGTGAGGCTAACATAGTCAGCCTTTCGTACATCTTCTTTTGCCTTCTCCTTTGTCTTGTTGTATAGGTCAGTGACCATGTTCTTCAAAGCCTTTCTGGATGGAAGGATGTAACTTGGGTCCAAGTCACTCACAAAGGACCTGAATCCTTCATCCTCCACCGCTGAGAGAGGCAACAAATCCCTTGCAATCATTTGTACAAGGGATTCATCCAACTGCCGCTGTCTGCCTAAAAGACAAGACAATTTCAATTAACAATGTTAATTCCAACATGACCTCTAGTTAGAGGTGGGAAATCTACCAAAACAAAATATTGCACACATTTCTAAGAGTGTTTTGTCAACTTCGTATAAAGAGCATGATATCAAATATTGATGAGAAAATTGATTTACTTACGGGAGGCAAGATTGCGAGATCGCCACTGAACAAACTCGTTTCATATGGAACTTCATCCAATTAACTTAAGTTTGTAACTAAAACGTTTTTTGTTTTGCATTCAGTCTTTCGTTGCACAACTGGTCAACTGTGTGAGAAGTTTTGGGGTCCGATCTCGAGGGTTTATCGCAAAACTTTGCGTTTTTGTCCAAAATTGATAATCCGTCTCGTTAATTGGCATGAGCTGTATCTCCAGCATGGCGACACATCCGGGTCTGAACTAGATTTGTGACGTCCGTAAAAAACACCCTTGCCTTTTATAGCAAAATGAACATATCTTATTTATGAAATATAACATATTCACAACGTGAGCCATACTAATTGTCCACAAAAATATGTAATCCTTGAAACACAAATTATTAATGTCTTTGTACTGCACGTCATTTCAACAACACTTTCTATTAATATTCTCAAGATATGCTTTGTGTAAGATCACTGACTGAACAACAATCTAATTTGGTTCTTTCAGTACTTTGTGTTGCATGCAAACTATGAAATGTAACTGTTTTACCATGGTTGGATGTTGCAATTTGGACACTGAACTGTGTGGGCTGTGTAACTTAAAATGAATAGACCCATTATTTTAATACCTTGGACAGATGGGCCAGCAGTGGCACCAGCAGAGTTGGGCACAGAGTTGTCTGCTGCCCCCAAAATGGCAGGATGAGTGGTCCTCAAATGGCGCATCATAGATGATGTGTTGTTGCAATAGGCCAGCTGCCTATCACAAACTCTGCACCTAACTTTGTTAGGGGACTCCAGGTGGAAATGCTCCCACACAGGAGACTGGCGGCTTCTCTTGCGTGGAGCCTCCATCTCTAACCTGTCTCTAACCTAACCTAATATAACCTAATATAACCTACCTAATGAATGTATATGGATGTGCAGTGTGTGCGTGTATTATGAATATAGTATATGCTAACTATGTGTTAGTATATGTATAGCCTGACTAAGTTGTAAAGTGTAAAGTCTAACTGTCACCTGAATACAAACCTAAATCTAAAGATCTATCCTCAAAATTAAGTATGTCACTGTCAAGAATCACTATCACAAAATCGCTGCTATCTCTCTCGTCTCTCACAAAACCCACAAGGGACTGATGTGCTGACGTCTTTTAAACTTTATGGGAGATAGGTTGAGACAGGTGCGCTGGTCTGTGGTTCGTTGAAACTCCTGTCAATCAAAATGCGTGTCGGCACGCGTGCCCCCTAGTGAAACACTTGCCAAACAGCGGCGTTTCATGAAACGTTTCTCAGATCCAGTCACGTGACATGCGCGGTTTGAACCTTGTTTTGAAGCAGTGTTTCGACACGCATGCGCCATGAGACTTCCACACAGTGTCGAATCCCGGGGGGTTAAAGACGGCCATCCCTACCTGTCACCACCACGCACTCTTCCAAAACATTAAAGATGGCGGCCGATACACTGTTTTCTTCGGCTCTTTCGTCTGTTTTAAATAATTTGGAAAATATGAAATCCCTAAAACCGGAGCAAGAAACAGCGTTCGAAGTGTTCCTTGTAAAAAAGGACGTTTTTGGAAAGGCTTTCTGCCGCTTGTTACTGCAACGTATCTAGCGTTGCTCTAATTGGTTGATGCCGTCTGTCAATCACGCCCACCGGGAAATTGTTGAGATCACGCTCGCTCCCAGACTATACATCTTGTCGCGGTGACATCAGCATCCGGGACACTTGACCTAGCAACGCCCGCCGCCATTTTAAGAGGGGTATGCTTTTACTTGACAACCGCTATTTACCACGGACATTGGACAACACGAATGTTTTAGTCAATGTCTTACGAATATTTCAGCAGATTAGAGCCAAAGGCCAAGCGCCGGTATGAAGAAAAGTTACATCTGGTTGGTTTGGAATCCTGTCCATACCAAGCACCTCAAGGTTCATGGCAAAACGACCCAACAACATGGCCAGATCTTCAATGGCCTGCCATTTACGAGTACCTCATTAACAGCCCTGGCGTCTACACAATGGAGAAGATGAGGACTTACAAAAGCTTGGATGCATATATTTTCTTTGAGGTATGCTTATGTATGTGTTTTTTGTGCCTATATAGGCCTACATGTATGTCATCATGAGATTGGCTCGTTGCGTGATTTAGCTATGCTAGGCTAGCGCCGCTAACCTGAAAGGTTGAGCACTCGTTACGTTCTATTAAAATTCCCACGAAGTTTTCTTAGACTTGTTTGAAAAATAATTTCTACAAAATTGTGTGATGGACAGGGATTTTTCTTCTAGTGGATCACTTACTGTGTGTCAAAAACTTGCTGTTGTAGAAGGCTAACAATTTTATGCATTAGAATTTATGTTTTTATAATCTGCACGAAAACAATTCTCATTTGTAGTTCTGATTTTATTTAGCCTTTTATTTAATTATTTTTTCCCTTTTAGCCTTTAGCTTCAAGATATACTCAGACTTCTCCACTGAAGTTGTTTCATCCTACAGCAATGAGCCAATTGAATGATTGACATGTTGGTTGTTGACATTTGTAGCAATTTTTGGGGCAACTTGCTAATGACAACCCACTGTCATGCCATTTCAGTGCATTCCCTTGTGCTCTGCTGAGTTTATTTAATATCAATAATAATGCATTTTCTTAATTTTATTTTCAGTCTGGATGGGTGGAGACTGTCTACTCAAGGAAGAGTGAGCTGAAACAGCATATGATGACTTTTAGAGCTGCTGTCCGTCCATCTCAAAGAATAACTCAGTGCCCACATCAACCTTGGGTTGCTCTGAGTAATGAGGATCCAGCCTACCCGACAGTTGTTGCAACACACTGCACATGCATGGCAGGGTAAGGTTTTCCTAATAAAAATAGCTAAATAATCACATTGAATCGTGTATGTACAATAGATCCTAGTAAGTTATTATTGTGTGGAAGATTTATAATATTGTTGAAGTGAAGTCTTTATTCAGCTCGATCTCAGAATGAATAAGATAATCCACACTATTGTTGACTTGTTTTGGAGATTAGTACATAGTCTTAAAATTAGTCATTGGAAATATAATAGGAGATTAATAAGTTTTAATGTGTTTTAATTGACGTATAATTTTAATTGTCTTTACAGATTAGGGGAAAGTTATTCTCATGTTGGTGCTTTGATGTTCAAGATCGAAGCTGCGGTTCGATTGGGTTACACAAAGCTGCCATGCACATCGAAACCCTGTGCCTGGAACAACAACTTTGTCAAGTCAGTAGTACCAAAAATGGTATCAAAAATTCAGTTTTACAAAAAGACTACAACTCCTACTCCTACAACTTCTAACTCCGAAGTTGGAAAGCGAAAGCTGGACCTTTCACCATCTAGTGAAGATAAAGGAAAGGTGTTGCGAGCTCTATCGCTGGCCTGTCCAAAAGCTGTAGGTCTGAGCCTGTTTGAAGAAACCTGCCAGCCCTTCATAACACAAGGAACAGCATCTAAACCAAAACTCCCTATGTGTCTTAGGGAGATGTATGTGCCTGAATCTAAATCCTTGTCAGAGAAAGAGTTAGAACACTTGTTCAAGGAAAAAATTGACAGTATTACACCTCTATCCAAAGACGATGTTTCCTTTGTGAACAAAGGTACGGAGAGGCAGTCGTCATCAATGACCTGGCATCAGATGAGGCTTGGCAGAGTGACAGCCTCATCTGTTCACGACATCCTTCACACTAGCCTTGACACACCAGCACAGTCACTCATTAAGAAATTGTGTTGCCCTAAAACTTTCAAAAGTCAAGCAACAGACTGGGGTATTCAGCATGAAATACCCCAGTGTATAAGAACACTGTTGAGTGTTTCACCATAGCCAAATCCGGGCTTCTCTTAGATATGTCTCATCCATTTCTTGGTGCCTCTCCAGATTCAATTGTCAGTTGTAAATGCCATGGTACAATTTGTGTTGAGGTTAAATGTCCCTTTAAGCACAGATCATCATCATTACAAGATATGCTAAGTGATAAAGATTTTTGTCTAGATAATTCTCTCTGTCTCAAAAAGAACCACAGGTATTACAGTCAAGTACAAATGCAGATGTATATTCTAGACTGTGTGTTATGTCACTTTGTTGTATGGGTGCCAACTCAAATGTTTATTATTACAGTCGAGAGGGATGATGTATTTGTGTCATCTATGGTAGATTGTTGTATGGCATTCTTTTCTAAACACATCATCCCTGAGCTTGTCACCAGAAAACTTGAAGCTGCTGATGAAAGTGTCACTAGTACTGTTGAGTCTGATGAACCTTTGTTTTGTATATGCCAAATGCCAGATACTGGGAATCATACTATGATTGGTTGCGATAACCCAACTCGTAAATATAAATGGTTTCATTTGGATTGTCTGAAGAGGAAACCCACTCCAAAGGGTACAGTACATGGCTGTGTAAATGTGAATAGGGACAAGTGACTTGGCATTTTATTTTTGTTTTTATCGTGTGCTGTGGTTTTAGTGTGTTTTATATTGGTTTTATCTTGCAGTGCATTTTAACCTTATTTACAGTTTTAAGGACTTGCCAAGTCACATGTTTTTATCACATGGTTTTTACCCCAATCCCTGCTGCGGGACAATCAAAGCACCTGTGCCTGGCGGGAATCGGAGCCAACAAAAAGGAGCGCAGGAGCCACGACAGGGAGACAGGAAGACAGAGAGAGCAAGGAGGAAAGGAGGGCGCAGGAGAGGACACGCGGCCGCGGGGCCGCTGCGGCCACCGGAGTCGGAGCCGGAGAGACACAGACGGAAACAGAGAGCGAGGACGGAGGGAAGAAAGGCGCAGGAGAGGACACGCGGCTGCCGGAGCTGGACAGACGCAGAGGGACAACAAGCACGCAGGAGCAGGAAAGCCGCGGCCTACCACTACGAGCAGGACGAGCAGGACGGGACACGCATCGGGGACCACGACCACGCTGGGACCGCAAGTGCTGCGAAGCGACATACACGTAGGGACAGAGGAGGACTCTGCCTTCAGTGTGAGTACCCTTTGGGCACGTAGTAGCACTTGTCGGATAATGGTAGCCCGAGAATATTATTGTTTAGAACATTTGACTGCCGCTAGTTTCCGCGTAGGTGTCTCAGCGTGTGGAAGACGAGGGCCAGCCGGGAGAGATCGAGACTGAGTGAAGGAGTGTTGTGATGCTTGAGGCACGCAGGGGCAGAGGATAACTCTGCCTTGTGTGTAAGTATTGTAGCGACACTCCACCATCGTAGCCTAAGGCCTTGTAGTCTCGGACCCCCGTGCTGGCGTATGCTTTGCATCCTAGGTGACCCGGTGCGTGTGACCCAGGTTGGAGTGCTGCCCTGGACCAGGAGGGAGTGAGACCGCCTGCACCTGACCGTGGACCGTGCCTTTTAGTAGTTTTAACCTTTTTTTTGCCCACCTTGTTTTTAATGGACTTTTAACACAGTGTTTTTATTTGTGGGCATTTTTACTGTTTTAATTATTCCTTGCATTAAATTTTAATAACCTGCCACGACCTTTTTGTCCTCCTTGGTAGACAAGTGTGCTCTCACCCGGTCACTCAATCTCTGTTTTTGCAATAGTTATTTTTCCGGTCAAATTTCATTCCGCTTTCAAACACCTCCATAGCACCCCCACCCTCGTTACATAAATATTGTAAAAGATCGAAGAAATGAGGGACATAACTTACAAAAGGTAATACAAGATGACGAGTCCTTAAGTCCTTCAGATACAGCCTCATTGTATAATGCTTGTTCTGCCATGAAATTAACAAATGATGAATAAATATGATTTATATAAAAGCTTTATTCCATTCACACTAAATTAAAATGTAATAAAAGTATTTGTAGAATAAGTTCATTAATAATATCTAATTTACGCCATATAGTCTCAAATTCATATAACACTAACAATTCTCTTTAACAAGAACTGTTATATATAACATACAAAAATTATGTCCCCTAAGAGTTTTGTTATAACATTATTTAACTGTGATCACTTAAGATCAGACATATATTTTTTCAAGAATAAGAATTATTGCTGCAGACATGAGAAAAGTCAGACAGAAATAACCCATCTCATTAGAAAGAATCTAGAAATAAGACGAGTCTGGATATTTATGTGTCATTGTATTGTAAAAGATAGTGTTCATAAAAGATTGAAAGTTAAATGCATCAATTGTATTCATATTGATCAAAGCAGCACAAACTCTCACAATTATGTCAATGCCAGTTACGCAATGGTGGTTACTCTCATCACTCTTTGACTTTATTAGATTGATAGGCATAATACCTTTGAGAATAGTGTACCGGTTTTTCAATAAACCTATAACCCTTTCGATTTCAATCCTCACAGCTGAATTTCTCAGAGACAGCTCAACATCTTTTGCTGCCAGTTGTGGCTTCCCCTTTGTGAAGCTCGGCACCAGAAGCTCGGCTCCACAGACAAGCGCAAATTCTTCCTTAAGTGTGAAACCTCTATCAGCAAGTATCTGGTCACCTGGGAAGTGGTAGTTAGGAGAAATAAAACCTGACTTACGGACTATTTCAATATCACTAGCTCTACCACCCCAAATTGGAGAAATAAAAGTTATAGCACCATATGGGTTACAAGCAATTAAGAATTTGACAGTGCTATGTTTTTTGTAATTGGAGTACACCTCAGCTCGTGCTTTTAATTTGACAGGCCTGTCAATGAAAATCTCTGTACAGTCAATTATCGATGTCATCCTTGGAAAGTGAGTCCGAAAAATCTTAGGGATGGCCTTATGAATCACCTCCCTGTCGGGCCAAGACACCAAAAAAACAATTGTGTCATACAATATATGCATCACAGTCCAAAATACCTTATTAATAGAACTCACAGCAATTCCTATTTGATCTGCCAAATACTTTGTCTTTATATTTTGTCTTAACCGTACTAAAGTGACAAATATTTGCTCTTTAGGGGAGAGTCCAGCGATCACTTTCAGTTTAGAATCACATAAATCAACTAATGCAACAAAAACAGCCCAAGGCAGTCCTGTATAATACATACATTTCTTATCATCATTTTTTTATCAGTTCTGTGTTGAAATGGCAGGATTTCAAACTCTGTAATTCACGGAGCTCCTGCCTGAGGTTGTCAATCTCAGTATATAAGGATGTGTATTCGATCTCAACTGTCTGTGTAGCCGGTTCCACCACTGTATCGAGATCCTCCACGGTCTCTGGACTGGTGATGGGATTTTGTGATGTTGCTGCAGGTGAAGCCGAAGGCAAGGGAGACCCGAATTTCGCCTTTTTTGAGGTGGATGGAGTTGTATTGTCCAACTGCAGCACTCGCTTTGCAGTCCATTTGAGCGTTCTGTTGAATCGGTCTAGTCCTTTCTCACTACCTCCACTTGTTGAAGAGTACACAAATACAGATGGTACAAAGTCAGGGTGATCTCGCTCGGTATGAGGTTTTCCTGGAAAAAAAAGAAGAAAAATAGCCATGTTTAATCAAACTAGTAGGCCTTTTGCAGACTATTGTATAGTTATTATTAAAGTAATAGTTCAAAAATAAGGATGAAAAAGAATACGGAGGCTCGTTCTATTAAAATCAAAATCATTGTTTTATTCCCTAATTTTACAATCTAAAACAGAAGTTATGCAGCCGTCCCAGGGACACATGTTGATCGAACCAGCAGCGAGGAGAGAGAGAGAGTCCTCCCCTAACCACAAACAAAAGTACATGATGCAGTAGGCGTGTCCCTGTCGAACCAATGAGTACTCTAGGATGTTTCTTCAGCGCGATCTGACTCCTCCTTCTAACACACTGCCCCCCAGTAGATCAAAGAGTAAGGACAACAATACAACACTTCAAAGCACCCCAAAAGCACATATTACAATCAACACAGTTTCATATAATCATTAAAGCCTATTATAACAAAAACAAATATAGAAATAGCCAACAATCCTCCTTTCGATGTCTCTTAAGACATCGCAATCAAACTGAATATTTATCATGAAATTACAGTTACAAATGAAATGTTCTTGAGCTAGTCGTTGGTTGTTGTTGCCTCTGTCGTGCAGCTTCAGCGTCTGGGCTATATAATCATATATTCACCACTGGGGTGTGTTTTTGTTTGGTGTGTTTTGTTTTGCACCTTTAATCATATTTAATAATTTGGGTCAACTATTCTCATAATTACAACCACTTACCGCACCCACAGAGGCAAGGAACCAAAACAGAGTTCTGTAACAGAAACACAAAGAACAGACATTAAAAAAAATTACAAAAAATTCTCATCAAGATCGCTCACCGTGAGCCGGAGAACGACCATGCCAGCTAATTTTGTAAAATATGGCTGTACTCAAATTTAACTATTTAACTTGATTTATCTGTTGGAATGTTGTTGTCAATTGTATCTGAAAAATTCAGGGATATAAGCACACAGGTTTCATTAATCCTAAATTTGTAGAGAATAAACTCCTTTTTAGCTTCTGGTTTTCCACATTTGCACAATTCTGTGTGCGCATCACAGAACTGCAACAAATGCCGAAAACGGAGCATTATAAAATGTATCTATATCTGAAACGTATGTCTTATATCGTAGTTTGCCATAAAATGTATCAATTTTTGTTTGTATTTTAGATGTATTTACCATATTTGCATTTGTTCTTTCCCGTGCCCAAAATAAGCCAAATTATAATCGTCCCATAATTAACACCTCCTTTTTGGACTGAGAAAAACTCAGTCCAACAAATTGTCATGTAAACGTGTAAAAACAACCTTCCATAGACGACACCTCTATCCTTGAACAGGAAACACAGCAAACCAGCTCAAAAGTTCACTGGAGATTAATACTTGCGGCATCTGCAAAAACTAACACAATACATATATCAACACAAAGAAAAAATGAATAAAAACTAATAAATGTTAGGGCAAGTCCATGGAGACTCTATTTGGTTTTACTGAGTCACTGTGGTTCAACAGGGCGAGTGATAGGTGTGGGACCACTCGTCTGGTTTCTCTGGGACCTTGGCAACAGCGTATCAGGTCAGTCCATAACTCCAGAAACGATCAGACCAACTCTGTTCAGTCCAATTGCGGACCAGATTCAGGCAAGGTTGGCAAGGAGCATTCTCAGCAGCTCCCGGGAATGACAGCAGAGACTTCAGATTCTGGGTGAATAAACTTAAAAAACTAAATCAGTAAACATAGTTCCAATATAACATACAATCTTGTCAAAATCAGGGTCCTCTTTAGTCCCATGAGCAAAGAGGAGCCGGATCCAGGCATCAATCGGCCAGTAAAAAGCTCATAAGAGTAACCTGTTGGTCTGCTCACGGATTGAGCACCGAGAACAGAGCAACAGGAAGGGCCAGAGCCCAATTCATTTCAGTCTAAGTGTCACAGCCCCTCAGGCCTCTGAAGCCACTCCCTGAGAGGCCATCTACTCCCCTCCCCTTGTGTTTTTTAGGAGTGAAGACAGGTGTGTTGGAGCCCACAGCTGAGTCTACTCTGCAATTAACAAGCTTCAAGAAGCACTCCCAGACAGCTCAGCCCTGCCAGATCGTATTACTCGCTCCAGTTAGTGCTACGTTCCAGCTCTTGAATTTGTACCTGTATCGTTGTTGGGACACTTACCTATTTTCTCCATTTCACTCCAGATCTCCACGCCCCAGCCACCTGTGCTTCACTCCGATCAGCCTTACTCACCTGTGCTCCTGGTCCCCGGTCCGCTCCACTCACCTGTGCTCCTGGTCCCCGGTCCGCTCCACTCACCTGTGCTCCTGGTCCCCGGTCCGCTCCACTCTCCTGTGTTCCTTGTTCCCGATCAACACCTGGGAAGAAGACTTACTTGGATATTACCTGGAAATTTATCTTGGCCAATAAATACCTACCTTATTTGCACTGCCTTGCTGAGTCTGCGCTTGAGTTCTTGCCTGATTCGTTACAGTAAGACCATTTAGGCAATTTATAATTATAGAGTTCTATTACTCCAACATAACAATGCCCTCTAAGGCTTCACATTTAAATTTTGTATTCAGGTATTCTAATCTTTGAATTTAGTTGTAATTTTAAAGATAATTGATTAATTATTAGTAAATAAGCCAGCATCATCAGGTCTTAAGGACCACTATATATTTGGTGCATTTTAACCTCATGTGATCTACATTGCCCTATTCCGAAAAAAGCATACCCATACTATTTCATAATTAGAAATCTGTTACAAGGTTTTAAAATACAAATTTTACATCACATATGTGCTATTGGGGCTTGGGGATGTTGTGGATGTGAAGATTTGGAAGAAAAATAATTGTGGGCAAGACTAAATGTGGTCTATTTTCAACTAATTTGATTTCCGCCTAACAAAAACAGAAGAAAAGGAGCAAAAAAATCTTATTTTACTGTAAAGAAGCAATATATCAACCTAAATTGTAAATAAACCATGTCATCAACATTTTCAGCAATTTTGGTGCCTATTGAACAAAGAATTGAAGGGTTTTACTGGTTTACAATATAAAAAAGTCCAGGCGGAGACCAGCTGTGCCATTTTGGCACAATTTGGCACAATTTGGCACAAAATTTGAAATATGGAATATCTCAATGAAAATGAAAATTTGGGATACTTTTACATATTTGGTCATGAAAATACTTTTTTTTTCTAAAAGTAAAGACACAATTTATATATTTCAGCACACTTTATTGCAAAACCTATATACAGGAAACACGCACACACAGGTAATCAAAAGTAAAATAAAACAAAAAACTTCACATAGCATCATGCCAGGCGACAAAACAGTTCTTTTGGAGGTCAGGCACAGAGGTACCTGACACTTTCTGCAGTACACAGGAGTCTTTACCCGTTTGTCCCCTGCGTCAAAGCATTTTTTGCAGTACTTTCTAATGGCAGTGGCATCCTCCCCAAAATAAACTGGCATGCAGGTATTTGGTGTTTCCTCAGCAGTCTCCTCAGGGGTCACCTCAGCATCAGCAAATTGGACCATTTCTACCAGCAGTTTCTCCCGGAATGTCTTTTGGGTAAATGGTTTTGTCCATCAGCCTTGAGTTCCACCAGGTCCTTGTGAATTATATGGGCATTTACCACTGCGATGTCCAGGAAGTGGTAAAAAAAGTTTTATACCACTTCATTGTTTTGTGGAGAACAGAATAGTAGCCAATAAGGGCATCAGATAAATCGACACCGCCCATCGACTGGTTGTAATCAACCACAGCATCGGGACATGGCACTTGTGCAGTCTTCCATTGGCCTTGTTCCTTTACCTTTCGCTTCACAGATTTCCCACTGTATGCGCCATGAACAGAGGTGCACATCGTGACCTCCCGTTTGTCCATCCACTTCACGAATAGCAGTTGGCCCTCTCTGATCCATCTCATTTCACCCCTCGCTGCTTTCTTTGGGAGGTCGTTCACTGTAGTTTTGGGGAAACCAGAACGAGTTTTTCTTATTGTGCCACAGGCACCCGTTTTCTTCTTTGACAAGTCTTTGAACAGGGCTGGACTAGTATAAAAATTGTCCACAAAAACGGTGTAGCCTGAGCCAAGAACGGAGAGTTGCATCAAATCCATGACCGAGGTGTAACTTAGTCCATGTTCTGAAACAGTGTTGCTCTTGCCGGTGTATACAAAAAAGTTCCACGTGTAACCATTTGTGGAGTCTGCCAGCACATATAATTTATAACCCCATTTAGTCGGTTTGTCCTTATGATACTGTTTCATTCCAATTCGAGCTTTGGAAGCCACCATGCGCTCATCTATTGAAATACACTTGTGCGGATGATAAAATGACTGACAAGCAGTTACAATATCCGTGTATAGTGGCTTGATTTTGAAAAGCCTATCGTACTGTGGTGTGCCTTTCTTGCGCTCATTGTCCTCATCTTCCAGGGGGTTACTGAGGTGCAGTGACCACATGATAACTAGAAAACGGTCCCGGGTCATTTTCTTTCTTGGGAATGGGAGATCATATGGGAAATCTGTCCTCCAATAATCCTGTCTTGTGCGTGCACAGACAAGTCCTGTGAACAGCAGTATAGACATAAAAATGTAAAACTCCCTCAAAGTCAATGGAGTCCATTTGTACTTTTTTCCAGCCTGCTTTTGCCTTTCAGCATTAGTGTTTGTGTTTACAATAATTGTATTCACAGTGGCACTGCTAAAAAACAGCTGGAACAACTGCAGGACTGTCCATGAAGCGTTTTTGTCCAAAACAGGTCCTGTGTCTCTTGCTGGCACAAAACGGCGTGGATTGGGGCAGTGTCCTCCTCATCACGATTTTTCCAGCGATCACTAGGAACAGGTAATGTGGCAGCAGGACTGGCTCGCTTCCTCCCCGTCTTGCTCTTGGAGAGTGCCTTTCGCGGCCTGACAGTGGCTTCCTTGGAGGGAGGGGCAGACACACTTTGTGGATTTGAAGGAGCACTGAAAAACAAAAGGCAGACAGTCACTAATTTGCATCTGTTTGCAATCAGTTGCAGACAGCTGTTACGGCCCCAGGCCTCCAGTCTCCCTCTTTGTTATGCATATTGCACTAATCAAATGCTTACCTCTGCTCTGCAGAAGACTGCCTTTTTGACTTTCTTGACACTGGACCAGAGGGTGGATGGTACTCCTCATCCTCAGCTTCATCTTCCTCCTCCTCCTCTTCATCTTCTTCTTCTTCTTCCTCCTCCTCCTCTCCTCCTCCTCCTCCTCCTCACCACCACTGTGAGAGGAACTCACACCTTGCCCAGTTGAAGGTGAGAATGTGTCTGGTGCTAGAGCACTGCAGCAGGAAGACAGACAGTCACTAATTTGCAAACAGTACATTGTTTGTAACACCTAAATTTTGATAATTACCTCTGCATTTTGGACAATACACGTCTCGCCCTTTTATACACTGCTCCTTCCTGAGGTGTTGACTGAGGTGGAGGTGGCAGACTTTCTTTTTCAGAGCTGCAAAATGCAAAAGTTAGAGACAATTACTCATTTGCAAAGTTAGTTTATGCTAAGCACAACAAAACATTTTAGACCCTCACCTTAGTATTCTTGTCAAAGCAGCCTGTGACCTGCTCTGCTCTCCAGATGAACCTGGCTGTGGTGATGAAGGTCTGCTTGGCTCACCAGACTCTTGTTTGCCATCATCATCATCACTGCTGTGGAATAAATCATAATAAATCTACGTTCAGATATGTGGTACAAATTGGCACATAAGACTACAATGTTTTTTTTTTGACACACTGTGTGGACGTTACATGATAAATTGTGTCTCATATAGTATTGAAGTGATGGAAATAAAAAGACAAATACTAATAAATAAACTAATAGCAATACACGTGTCTGTACATTTTGAATTTACACCATTGACATAAAAATATACATTTACTTTACAAAAAAAAATATTCCTAAAATAGTTACCTTTCATCTGGGGGATATTCATAATTTGACCGGCTGGTTGTGGCCAAAAGATCCGACTCGTCAGAAGAGGAGTCTTGAAGTACAATGTCTTCAAATTCCTTGTCTCCAAGTACTATATCCCGTGTCTCCTCGAGAGTGTAAAAGCGCTTTTTCCCTCTAAAAGCCATGGTGTGGTGACAAAAAGTTTAAAAATCTGTTCGAAAATACGATAGCTGCTTCTTCCTCATGCGTCATGCGCTCTGTGCGTCGAAGCTGAAATGACGATGTAGCGTTACGCGCAGGGCTAACTCCACGAAATTTTATCCAATCAGCGAGCTCAAAATATCCCTGAAAGGGGAGATTCTACAGAATCGAATGATACCACCCATTCTGTGACGGACAGAAGCCCTGGCGAATCACAGGCGAGCTCGTACAGACGCTTTGAGAGCCACTCCGAGTCCCAGTTTCTGCGTTTTGCCCTGTTGTGGCTGAAATACGGGGTCTTTTAGAGCCAAAATGGCGTCAACAGGACGGTGCCATCTTACTCTTGTCCAGAGAAAAAAGTTGGAACAATGGAGCATAGCAGAGCAAAGAAACAGCAAAGGTAAGTCCGCATTTGCATGTTTTATTTTGATTTGCTGGTGTTTTTTGTGCAGTTTGATGCGGTCTCTGCTGAACATGTTTACTGCTGTGCAAATAAGCTTTACACCGATCGATTCAGTGAGTTGTTAGCTTTCTTTTGATATCTTGTTCGTAGTTCTGCGTTTCGTCTTTTGAAACCCAGAAGCAAAAACAATTACCTGGTCAAAACTTCAATTCTAGACATGTTGGTGTTTTATTGCTAGGGGTTTGAGCTGTGTTACATTGATTTGAGTTTGGAGTGGATACTTTTGTTGAGGAGTTTCTGCTTGACAATTTGATGTATGATAAGTGTGTTTTGGTCGAAGCAGTAGCGGGCTACGTGCGTCGTTGTGTAGCACAGCGAGGGTTGCCCCCGGTACCGGGGCTCTCGAGTGCAAGGGGTTAAAGATATTTTTTCAGCTAGTGTAAATGATTCTCCACCATTGTGTCGTGGAATGAATTGGAATGTTGAAAAAATGTATACAAGTCTAGCATTAACATCTAAAAAAATAGGAAGACACAGATTAAGAGTACAGGAGATTTGAAAAATTCAAAAAATGTTACAAAACTTTTGTTTCACTCAGCGCTTTGATCATGGGGCCTAATTTTAGCCTGTTTGTCCAGGAGAGAGAGCAAAGGAGAATCAAAACAAGACATTTCATATTATTGTCAATACAGGTGTAAACAATTTGCAGTCACACCGTGTTTACCTTTTACAATTTAGTTGGTTTAAGGGAACCTTTATGTCCATTTAAGTTAGCCTTAAAAGCTTCTCTATATACCAAATCTTAATTTGTCATAATAAAATTTTGTGTAGCAGTTTACGGGTGATTAGGCGGTATGCAGAGATGATTTGTGTTGGGTCCAGTTCAAGCGTCAGCAACCATTGTCCTGCGAGACCAATAGGCTCTGGGGTGGTGGCAGCTCACAGACCCTGTGGTTCTTCCAAGAAGCCCACTAATATGGTGTCAGGTAACATTCTTATAGTTCAGATGTTTTTCACCTGTCTGCACCAACATGCCAAGAGAGATGTCTGTTCACTGGTAACAGTTTCTGCCATGGCTGTAAGGAATGGCCCTCAGCGTTGTTGCAACCGCCTCGTTCTCGAACGTTGCTGGTCCAATTTTGGTTCTGGATCTCGTCTGAAAACACCTTAACCACAATTATCATCAAAACCACCACAAGCATAAATCGCTCCACATTTAGGTAAACTTTTTAGATTTTCTTTATTAAATTTTGTTGCTTACTTATTTAAGCTGCATCTTTAAAATTTACACTTAATTTTCTTTATATTTTAGTTCAGCTTGCTCTCACCTCTGGTCAATGGCGTACAGCATATTATGTACCATAAATGTATTCATTAATTTATTAAATTTGTTTATTTGGTCTCCTAAAAATAATAATTCAAAAATTTGCATATTGCTTCTTCATAACTTTTAGTAATGCGTCCAAGATGGTGCATACACAAACATAAACTTTAAATGGATATCGGTCTGTACTCCAAATCAATGCATCCAAAATTATAACCTATAAACACTTTTGTTCTCATTCCATGTCACCACAGTGGAGAGAGAGATTCTAATCTTTTAGTAACCTCTCTTTCAGGGGCCTAAAATGTTCTATTCACCACAGACACACAAAAAAATAAAAAAATAAAAAATAGCATTTATCACACATTAGTTAATTTTGGATATTTCAAAATAGCAATTTTATGCTATTGACATAGCACTGCCTTCAGCAGAAATGTCTAAAAAACAATAACTTCGTTATTATACATTCAGGATGTTTTCCCTTTTTCAGGAGGGGAGCTATTTCCTCCACACCTCCTTTACATAGGTCTCTGAATACAGATGGATTGGCCACTCCTCAATGTATCAAGACCTCATGTTTAATAATTTCTCAGTTTTCTTTCTTTGCTCCATCCACACTAATGCAGACAGAGCAAATACAACCTCTTTTTTTTATTTTTTTATTTTATTTTATACCCGTGTAACATCTCTAAACTTTAACATGCACAGATTTCTTCTGAGCAAGGAACTCCCTTATTTTATAACTTTCCGTCACTTGCAACCACCTTCATTTTTCACTTACACACACCTTATTAAATCGCAAACCACATTCAATGCCATTTCAGCATCCACCAAACACTTTTCAATACTTTCCAAATCTCTCTCTTGCCTCCACGCCACTCACAATCTGCTTTTCCGTTACACACAAATTTCATTCAACCTCGTTTGTTCACACAAACTCCACACTCCACAATAAACACATATAACAACACAAGACAACAAGACACCAGAATTTCACAATAATCCCACCACCACATGTACGAATATCTAACCTGGCCATACAAGAGCTCATTTGCATTTGGCCAGTAGAATATTCACAAATATCATAACATAATCTGGCCAGTACTTTTAACACTTAATTTGTTTCTTTACTCTTTTATTCTCCTCTTCTTCTATATACATTGGTTTTCTGAGGGCCACAAAACTCCCCAACGCGTAACCAAAAACGTCACAACAGGTGAACACGTCTGTTCAATCCTACCAGTCTACGGTGTGGCATTTAGGTCCGTCCTCTGACGCAAACCAAGGCAAAACACGTCCACCAAAACAATTTACCGAGATTATTAGCCAATTATAATCCCAAAACCTAAAGAGTGAAATCGCCGTCCACTTAAGAGTCATAGAGTTCGGAAATTCCACCCATCCGTGAAACAACACCCGAACTCCACTTACGACTCGGTGCGCCCGCATTTTCCTGCTTTTTATATATCATTTTCTAATGTTATAGTTTTATTTTATTTTATGTTTTATATCACCAACAATCTAGGGCTGAGCAATGTGACATCAGACCGTCGTACGATCTCCAGAGCCATCTGCTCCGATTAACCTTTACATAATAAAAGACACAGTATGTTATATTCTATTTGTCACATCGCTCATCCCTACAACAACCAAACAAAACGACAAAAACAAAACACAAAAACAAGACACAAACACACAAGACAAAAAGACAAAAACAAGACACCTCTCACCCTCCCTGCTGGCCGCCAAGATGACTTCAATTATACTTTAGTTGCTTTAACAAAATTACGTGTTCAGACAAAAAATGCTCCAAAAGCCTCAGATATAGGTTGAAAATACATTAAGAAATAAGAAAAAAATTTTGTTGCAATGTTAGGCTATTATTTAATTTTTCCATGGGTGTTTGGATTTTCCTTATATTTATGTTTAATATTTAACAGCTAGTTCCACAGTTTATGAATCTGTTATGGTCAAAACAAAAGCCAAAATCAAAAAACGGACTGGATCCGTAAAAAAAAAACACAGACTCGACCGGATTTAACAGACTGTCTATGGTGGTAACTCAAAACCCGAAATGGATTTGCGGAATGGATTTGGTAAAAGTTTAGTGTTGGTATGTTGTTACTATCTGACTCCATGACGTATTCAGAGCGTGTTGCTCAACCTCTCCACCTTTGAACCCTGCCTCCCAGGGCTTCAATCATTAGAGACAAAGGGCCGTAACACCTCTAAGCAATGTCACATGTATATGTAAAACAGGCAGAGAGCTTCACTATCAGCTGCAACAGAACACAATCATTACCCCACATAGCTATATATAGAAGTCACTACATCTAACAAAATAAAATATATATAGAGATGCGTCCACATTATTTAAAAACATCTCCACCTCAAACAATCGTCAAATAAAGCCTTCAACTACACAAAGCAGCCATCACCACTAAGCTATGCCCAACACATGTGCTTAACACCCGGTTTTTAAATGCTTTTTATCAACTATGAGATGCTAGCGTTCGCCAAGCTAACGCGGCTAACAGCTAACCACCAGGCCTGACTAAGCCTGCACAACATTTGAACAGGAAATAGACTTAAATACTAGGAAATATCCTACACAGACAATGATAAGCTAACAATTTATGGGACATGTAAATAGTAAAGTGGAAAACTAGATAACTTAAACACCAGATATTTTTCGACACAAAGAGATTCAAGCATGGGTGCACGGAGGCCTGTTTTTCTGAGGCACAGCTAAAATGATGTAACTTTGATTAAAACGTAACTAGACAGGTCTTATAGGCACATTTTTTTGACGCTGTAAGGCGTACAGTCTGAACACATACTAAATCAGTTAAGTTGCATTTTCTTAAGTTTGGTTTTTTTATTTTATTTCTTATTTTTTAAATTTAGCGTGGTCTCAAAATCTCAAACACCATAAAACAGACGTACAAGGGTTTTTTCTTTTATCATAGCCAATATAAACAAATTAAGGTATTTTTCTTACCTTGTGAGTCTGTTTTCTGGCGCGGGACCACATGTTTCTTTGTTCGACAAAAACTCGGAGCCATCTCGTTTCTTTTTCAACCGAATATCACATCAGGCGTCACCAATTAAAGTAATAGTTCAAAAATAAGGATGAAAAAGAATACGGAGGCTCGTTCTATTAAAATCAAAATCATTGTTTTATTCCCTAATTTTACAATCTAAAACAGAAGTTATGCAGCCGTCCCAGGGACACATGTTGATCGAACCAGCAGCGAGGAGAGAGAGAGAGTCCTCCCCTAACCACAAACAAAAGTACATGATGCAGTAGGCGTGTCCCTGTCGAACCAATGAGTACTCTAGGATGTTTCTTCAGCGCGATCTGACTCCTCCTTCTAACACACTGCCCCCCAGTAGATCCAAGAGTAAGGACAACAATACAACACTTCAAAGCACCCCAAAAGCACATATTACAATCAACACAGTTTCATATAATCATTAAAGCCTATTATAACAAAAACAAATATAGAAATAGCCAACATTATAAAACCAAAATCTAACAATATTCAACAACCACTGTCACTGTTTGTTGAGTTAGTAAGTGGGCCTAACCCAACCCCCCCATGATCAGGGACAGAAGTGTCACGCACCTTTGCTAACCTGTTACCACTCGTTAAGATTAAAGACACAACTCACGCAAATAACCTACAAGCACTGTTTTCGTTAAGGGATGTTTAGTATGTCAAGAATGATGGCAAACATGATATCCGTAAAGCATCATACGTAAACCCGGCATGGGGCTAATTAAAGCCCTCTAATTAGCCTAGCCCTAACCAGCTAACTAGCCACAGGAATTGCAGTCATTACTGAATAAATTACGATTTAAATATAGGCTAATTCATAATCTATGTCATAAATTCTGTCAGGAAGAAATTAGATACCCAAAATTCACAACCTACCATTAACGAAATGTCTATTGCAGACATACGACCACTTAGACTTTGGGCTCCATGTAGTTCCGTCGTCGTTCGTTCGCCTCAGTGCTTGGATCCACAGTTTCCGTTTCTGGCCTTTTTCTGTAGGTATTCTGTAAAATGATATCTTTTCGTTATACTACCAAATACTACACAGGATTTGGGCATTTTATAATACATTGGCGTAGCCACGGGTGTGCCAGGGTATGCCAGTGCCACCCACAGAGCCAGCTGGCACACCCAAAAAACTGAATGCATTTTTTTGTTTTACATATATAACGTAAATCCTGCCGTGCCTGTATTCCATTACCGGTGTTGAGGATCAACGTGGGCGGGATCAATTCGGGTTGTTTATCGGCGTGTCACGGGACAGTCCTGTAAAGACTCAAGGACACCTCCTTATAAGTCCTTTAGATGGCGCCATACACCTCAAGCAGATACACTTTAACGTACGCTACGATAAATGACATTTGAATAACAGATGGCTTTAATTACAATAAACCAGGGATATGGCCTTGGGCTCATGTGCAAGCTGTCAATATCTATAGGCTAATAAATCCAATTGTGAGACATACAGGCAGAAGCATCAACCACTGTTTCTGTTCCCAGGAATATAGATCATCTTGTTATTTAGGTAATATTGGCTAAATTGTGAAAATGAATGATAAAAAGTGTACAGGAAAATATAATAAACGGCAAATGAATAAAGCCAAGGAGGCAAAGACACACAGGGGAATCGATCCGCCAACCTTCTGTGCACCAGACCACACACTCTACCATCTACGCCACCACTTGTCAAAGATATTTGCTCTCGCCCCACATAAAATCCCTTCAAATTAAACACGAGCCCTTGTTCGTTCAAGTTACCAAGGGAAAATGTCCATACAGTGACAATATCTCCCGAGCCCAAGTTTCAGGACAAATTGTTGACATACAAAAAAAAGTTTCAAAAGCGTAACCAGAAACGTCATCAGTTCGCAATTCCACCAAGTGAAATCTTTTGAAGAATGCATTAGATAATGTTGACAATATACCGTATGTTGAACCTGTGCCATTGAAACACCGTATGCTTTTGCCTTCTTTGGTCATACATCACATTTACTGTCACTGTCATATGGTTTAGCCTTTTCCCAGAATAAAATGACTTACTTCATGGCTTGTCTTGAAGATATTCAAATACAGTAGGCTACAATAATCCCCTACTCATACCATCAAGTGTAACACAATGCAAAGACATCATTTCATTCCGTATTCCTTTATTGTGTTCACGTCATTCAACATAAGTAAATAGTACCTGCATGAACAGTGAGAGAGAACAATCACATTATTTTGAGGCGCACTATAGCCTACAGGTAGACAAGAATACCAATGCTTTAGCTTGATACCCACGAATCACTCTGCATTCAAAGGTAAGGGTGAACATTAGTTAGCCGAACTCAGGTTAGCAATAGCACAATTAATGAAACAGCCACGACAGTGATACCAAACTACACCTCAGGAAAAGTCACACCGCAGTCAACAAACCTTGCTTTTAATACTGTCCATTTGGCGACAAAAAAAAATCAAAGGATAACAGATGAAAATGAGATTAAAAATAAACTTTCGGCTCCATGGGGCTTGGAGGAGGTGAGGTTGGCTGTGTCCATGCCTGACAACAATGCACCTTTGGGACGTCCAGTGAACAATTAAGAACAATTCAATCACTGTCTTTTTCTCATCTTAATCGGGAAAGCAATGGTTGTAAATGAGTATTAATATGAGTATATAATCGACTGTATGATGGCAGGCATATAGGCCTATTCTGATGCCTGATGAATTTGAAACATGATCTGAAACAATATTATGGACAGGCATGGATTCAACCACCTACACCCTGCTCTACCTCTACCCCACCTGTACCCCCTGTAGCGCGAGAGGGGTACGGGGGGTAGAGGTAGAGCAGGGGTGTAGGTGGCTGAGTCCATGTCTGTCCATAATATCGTTTCAGCTCATGTTTTAGTTTCTTCGGACATCAGAATAGGCCTGGCTGACCTGCCATCATACAGTGCGACTATATACTCATATTAATACTACTTTATGACAATTGCTATCCCAATTAGGTGGATAAGACGAAGAAAAGATTTAATTGTTCACTGGACGTCCCAAAGTGCATTGTTGTCAGGCATAGACACAGCCAACCTTAAGGAAAGGGATTTTATGTGGGGCGAGAGTAGACCATCTTTAACAAGTGGTGGCGTAGATGATAGAGTGGGTTGTCTCGTGTACAGAAGGTTGGTGGTTCGATCCCCTGTGTGCCTTTGCAGTCTTGGGTTTATTCATTTGCTGTTTATTATATTTTCTTCGACACTTTTTATAATTTATTTTCACAATTTAGCCAATTACCTAAATAACAAGATGATCTATATTCCTGGGAACAGAAACAGTGGTTGATGCTTC
The DNA here is from genome assembly GCA_007210695.1 of Neogobius melanostomus. NCBI lineage: Eukaryota > Metazoa > Chordata > Actinopteri > Gobiiformes > Gobiidae > Neogobius > Neogobius melanostomus. The sequence continues at coordinate 168,833 of VHKM01001200.1, forward strand.
TGCCTGTATGTCTCACAATTGGATTTATTAGCCTATAGATATTGACAGCTTGCACATGAGCCCAAGGCCATATCCCTGGTTTATTGTAATTAAAGCCGTCTGTTATTCAAATGTCATTTATCATAGCGTACGTGAAAGTGTATTTGCTTGAGGTGAGCCTATTGAGGTGTATGGCGCCATCTAAAGGACTTGTAAGGAGGTGCCCTTGAGTCTTTACAGGACTGTCCCGCGACACGCCGATAAACAAACCCGAATTGATCCCGCCCACGTTGATCCTCAACACCGGCCGGATCTACAGGAAGTAAACAAACGGGAACCCAGGCCGAGAGAGGGAACGCTGCGGAGCGGAGCTGATCCAAGCGTAACTTTGAGACAGATTTAGCCACTTTTCAAACCTTCTGTGACTATAAACAGGGCAAGCAACAAATGTTGTGTGACCCTCCAGGGTTTTAATAAAGTCCTCAAAGCACATCCAGCGGCTCCGTGTGCAGGTAAGTTCCACACCTCAAACTCCTCCGATCGGTGCGAGCGTCTCGTCGTCTCTCAGGTCTGTTTTATGATCGATCACAAACACAAACGCTCCGTCTAAACTCGCCTTTACACGAGTTAACAACCAATAATCCGGTCCGCGGTAGAAAAAAAAAAAAGAAGAAGAAAAAAAGAGAAATCTGCACTGACATTGATGTCAATGTTCCGCTAACAGCAGTGAAACGCTTCCTGTTGTCCCTACAAAATAAAAGCGTCAATGTTCCAGCCGCTGGGAGAGTGTTTGAAATGTTAATTAATAAATGAACCTAATATTTTAGGTTCAAATGGACACAAATCTCGTTTTTATTCATTCTACTGGTAGTCCGTTTTGCTCAAATAAAAATAAAGGCCTGTCTCTAATTTTAGCCTGGTTCCAATAAAGGCCTGGTCCTCCATGTGCTTGAGTAAATAAAGGCCTCGGCCTATATTAGAGGATTTACGGTATGAAGCTTTTCCTAACATGTTTGATAACCAGTCGATCAATTTGTAAAAATTGCCACCAGGCGATGCCTTGCGACACCTGCACTGGGCATGTTAACTCGATCAATCAATAAAAAAGTGTTATCAGGCGAAGGGGATTGTGACACCTGCACCTGGCAGCCAACCTAATGACCTGACTGTGACCCTCCCACACAGCGAGCACTGCAGGAGCCATAAAAGTGTTAGTAGCCTAGCTACTACTTGCAGACAAACTGGACTCTGACGAAATAATAAACCTATTCAAGGCCAAGCCACGCCGCCTTGCCTTGTGAAGCTGCAATAAGAAGGTGGGAAGTTCAGATGCTTAAATAATACATGTGATAGTGTGAGTAAGAAATAAATAGGATAAGATAAACAGGTTTACTTATAAATATGACAGGAAATACATGTGAAAAGTGTTAACAACTCATTTAAATCGCGTTAAAAACATGTGTTTAAAGGTTGAAAAGTTATTATGATGTATTTCAGAAGTTGAGAATGTGTTTGATTATACAAGTTAATGTCAGCCAGTGATTTTGAATATGTAAGTCGGAATTTATTAGTTTTGCCTGCAGGCCTGTAGGGGGAGCCCTTGCCACTCTGCTTTAAGCAAATTATGAAACTGGCAACATTTTCCCCGTCAGAGGGGCATTACATGTACACAGTAAGAAAAAAAGTTCTATTTGTTGAGAATAAATTTGGCACACCCAGTGTTTGCTGGTGCACACCCAGTGTTTTGTTGTTTGGTCAAGGCCAAAGGCAGCCATTACAAGGCTGAAGAAATGTTGCAGACCTCAGTCTAGAGCAATTCACCACAGACCCAGCTCTGCCACACAGGAGCGGCTCAGAATACCGGTAAGCCGGGGCAGTCTAAGCAGACAGGCCGAGAAAGTGCCTCTGAACTTGACCATTCTTCCCTGAAGAGCTTCTGCACTACAGCATGTCAGTGTGATTAAACACTCGATTGTTTAAAGAACAATCTAATCAAATTTGATAGCTTTTGAGTTCTTAACCCACTTTTAATCTTCTTAAAAAATTGTGACGAAGAACAAAGTTTATCTTTATAGCCTTTCATTGCCAGCGCAATGGCGCTCTAACTGTGCTTTGTAAAATACGCTATGGGCGTAGATCTATTTGATCGAAATATTGAACCTTTATGCCTGCCAGGCAGGTATCTGCTCTCTCTCCTTAGGCCCTCCTTTCTCCTTCCATCCTCCTGTCTCCTACCCAAAGTCCTTTCCTCACCTGTCTCTTGTCTCCTGCTCTCCTCCTCATCTGCATCTTCTCTTCTCCAGCTGTGTCGTATTTTTTCTATTTGGTTTAAAATCAATGTACCATATCTAACATGTGCAATGTCATGTAGGAACAAGTTGATGTCCACAGCGAACGTGCCTTGGTTCTATCGTGCGCTCCAGACCTCCCTGCATGAAGACGGCTCCAATTTTTGGAAGACATCGGAGGTAAGTGTGCACAAAGAAAACTGTTCACTGACTGGATTTGTATTGGCATTTTTTGTAAGTTTCTTTGTTTTTCAGTTGAGGCTAAAACTATTTATTTTATTTTTTTTCATTTTAGACAGCAGCTTCTGATGAAACGTCATTGGGTCTTCTCTCAATCAATGCCGAGAAAGCTGACATGTCAACCATCTGTACGCTCCATCCACACCCCGGTCTGCAAAGGATACAGACGTGGCAGTACAGGTCCTTTCTGTAGAGAATGCATCGGTTTGGGACTGTGACTGGCACAAGGATCGTTGTAAACTTTAAGGACAGAGACAAGAACTTTAAAGAGGCAAGAACAAACTCCAAATGTGCCAATTTTGGAACTTTTATCGGTCTTTCTCTCTTGCAAAACAACCGTACTGCCTCTTTTTCTTCCTTTGTTGCTTTACTCACTTATCCCCATGCTAAATTATTTTCGTGATCAGCAGAACTAAAAACACTCCTCTCCACATGCAACCTTCTGTTCACAATGTACAAACAAATATTTTTAGTTGTAGAATAAATAGTTAGGCTCATTCTGATAGACTTCATGTTTGGACAATAATATCTTGAGGGGTCCTCGGCTGTACTCAGCTTAATCCGCCCCACCCATGCCTATTTTTGCCACGGATCAGCACTTGCACTGTCATAACACTTCCGGTAGAGCGGAGTCCGTTCTATAAGTGGAGAACAAGGGAAAATGTTTGCTGCTAAAATATTATATACAGAAGATTGATTTGTGTAAAAGGTTCAATGTTAATTTGCAACAGCAAGTCGACATCTATTTCTCTGCGAGGCCTGAGATCGGCTTTGTGTCTGTGTAGAACTGAGTTTCTCTGGAGGCGTCCACTCGAACTTCCGGAATAAGGTGAATGAACTTGTGTAATGTTCAAGAAAGTTTGAGTTGTAAAGAAATTGTATTTATTACACAATAAATGTTTTGGTTTAAGTGTAGTTTGACTTTAAATATTTGCGTTGTTTAGTAAAAACAAATAAAACTATTAAAGTCAATAGTGGTGAATACTACTTAAAGTAATACCGCTTATTAAGTCAAAATCAAAAAAATGTGTACTCTAATTTTTTTATGTAATCAGTTTCATCAATCTATTTGAGTAGAACTAACTTGTCAGGGTTTACAGTGTACATGAAAACCCTAATTGGTATATAAGTATTTTATTGGAACAAAATCATGTGATTTTTTCAACTGGACTTTTCATGTATCTGCAGCTAGAGAAAGCTCATTCGTCTAATGTAACAGATCTTATAAAAGATCGATCAATGTTTTAAAAGAAACTCTTGAGTGCTGGTTATGTTTCCAATTCAACCCTCCAAATAACCGTGATGAAATTTTACAACAAATAATCTGGTTAAACTCAAATATATTGATTGAAGGAAAACCAATACTTTGGGTAAATGCAATCAAAAGGGAGTTGTTTTTATAAATGATATCATAGGGGAAAATGGGAAGCTAATGCAATATGATCAACTTATTAGTACCTATGGAGATGTATATTCCCCTCATTCATACAATCAGCTACTCTCTGCCCTGAGGAGAAATTGGAAAATTAAAATTAATAGTGATAGCAGCAAGTTATTAGTTTGCCGGCATGTGTTACGGAATTATAGATGGTTGAAAGGAAATAAGATAAATAGAAGTATAAATATGTTTTATCTCCATCAAAAATTAGCGATAACCTGGCCGTATAGAATTTTTAAAAAATGGGAAGATCTGTTGGATCAACGGATTTATTGGAAGATGTTTTTAGTACAATATATCAAACTGTGGTAGCAGTTTGATATATTGCTGTATATAAATTTGATCCTTGCTGTATAGCAGCACAGCAGATTTTTTCAAATTAAAATCATATATAATTTTTTACCTACAAATAAAATGCTTAAAATCTGGGGTCTTTCCGAATCAGAAAAATGCTGTTTTTGTTTAAGTGAACCAGAATCTATTGATCATTTATTTTGGTACTGCCATGTGGTGGCGGTTTTTTGGGAAGCAGTACAGCAAATATTCAAAGACATGAACATAAGATGTCAGCTAGATCTGCCTTCGGTGGTGTTAGGGTTTCTTGGAGAATCAAAATGGAAACAATTAGTTTACCTAATCATTGTTTTAGGTAAGTGCAGAAGGAAAGACCAAAGAGGAGCAACATGTCCAGAGAGCCCTCTCAGACTGTGGCTATCCTAACTGGTCCTTCACTAAAGCACAAAGGACAAGAAGACCCAAAGAGCAGGACAGACAGACTACAGAACCCAGAAGAAAGGGAGTGGCAGTGCCGTATGTAGCCGGGGTATCAGAGAAACTTCAGAGAATCTTTAAACAGCACAGGATTCCAGTGTACCACAAGCCTGTGAACACACTGAGACAAAAATTAGTTCATCCCAAAGACAAAACTCCCAGCCACAAACAAAGCAATTTGGTTTATTCTATTCGATGCAAAGAAGAAGAATGCAAAGAACATTATATTGGAGAAACCAAACAAGTCTTACAGAAGAGACTTTATCAACACAGAAGAGAAAGCACAAGCGGCCCTCAGTCGGCTGTGCACCTCCACCTTAAAGCCTCCAACCACTCCTTTGAGGACGGGGAGGTCAAAATTCTAGCTAAAGAAGAACGTTGGTTTGAAAGAGGAGTAAAAGAAGCTATTTTTGTCAGAAAAGAAAATCCCTCCATGAACCGAAATGGCGGGCTCAGATTTAATCTTGCTTCACTTTACTCCAATCTGCTTCAGGAAAAACCGACAGGACACGGCCAGTCCAAGAAGACGATACCTCAGCTAACAAAAGAACAATAGGCAGGTGATTAGCAGTGATCAGCCATGAATAGGACAGGACTGACCGATACTGGGGGGAGCAGGTCGTTACAGACGCTCTACTTCAAAGGTGTTTACCCACAGGTGAGAGTAGCTGGGATTAGAGGGGAGGAGCCGGGCATACCTCAATTTTAATCTGCTGACGAAGCCTCTTGGATGAGAGGCGAAGCGTTCAAGACTTTCAACAACTGAGTACAGAAGATGACTCAAGCACCTTCATTGAATAGGGCGACGGTGGCGCAGGTGGTAGAGTGGTTCGTCTCGTGATCGGAAGGTCATGGGTTCGAATCCCAGCTCCCACAAATGCACACTGTTGTTGTGTCCTTGGGCAAGACACTTCACCCTACTTGCCCCCAGTGTCTGCGTACACTGGTGTATGAATGAGTGTGAATGGGTGAGTGGATCCTTGCTGTAAAGCGCTTTGAGTGCCTAATGTAGGTGGAAAAGCGCTATATAAGTTGAGTCCATTTACCATTTACCAAGATGTATTATTCATATTTTCTAGTTTGTATTGTTTAGTCTCTTTTCAACATTTGTCTATTATATTCCCTTGATTTAAGATTTACGTTTTAAAGAACATGTACATTTCATAGAATGTGGTATGTGTGCGTATGTGTGCGTATGTATGTGTGTGTGTGTGTGTGTGTGTGTGTGTGTGTTTGTTTTGTTTTGTTTTGTTTTTTATACTTTGTCGATGTCTATTGTCCTGTCCTTTCATGTATGTTTTTGTTGAAATAAAAAATTAATTAAAAAAGTTATTTACTCCCACTCCCAATAGTTTTGTTTTTAAACAATTTACAAAACAGGGTGTTGTAACCACCTTTTCTTTTCGATGTGATTTTTGCATTTGTGTGCACTTTTAAAGATCTGTAGCTCAGCAATGGAAACATGTATAGGGATCAAATTTTTTCTGTGCCATGTAAATTTAAAAAATATCCTGTGATCATGTGATCATGTGAACAAAAATGTGCTACATTGTAAACTTTTGGATTTATAGGCTGCTAAAAATAACAATTTTTGAATTTCTGAACTTTCTTCCCAAAATGCAGCAGCAGTTGTAGCTGAAAGTGTGGTCTGGTCCGTGAATATTAAAGACCGGTCCAGACCTCTAGGAGCGCTGTGCACTGGTCTGAGTGTCCCTGGTGGTCCCTGAGATGGTCTTTCTGTCCCTCAAATGGTCCTCAGTGGTCTCTATCAATATTTTTCTTTCATTTTCAGGAAGATTTGCATTGGGAAGATTTTTTTTATTTCAAAATCATATTATCATTTATGTTTTAAACATTGCTCTATAATCATGCCAACCAACTAAAATACGCAAAATAGCGACAGTGTATTTTTATTTTATTTTTATTGTACTAAAAACGTAAGATATCATGACACAAATTAAGGTTAGGGCCAGGGAAATGGTTGACCTTAAAGGTGCATTATGCAACTTTTTATGCGGAAATAAAAGTTGATATTTGTGCGTATTTGACCTTGTAGTGACCCAGCGGCTGTGTGAGTGGTAAGTATGGCGCGTTTACTTTCCATCACGGTGGTCTCTACAACGCTTCAGGATCAATTGTTTTGTAGGTTTTCTGGTGAGCGGGTCCGTCAGCAGTGAAAACCTTCCAAACAATTGATCCCGGAGCGCCCTAGAAACCACTGTGATGGAAAGTAAAGGCGCTATGCTGACCATTTATGGAACCGCTGGGTCACTACAAGGTCAAACACGCACAAATATCAACTTTTTTTTTACCACAAAAAGTTGCATGATGCACCTTTAAGGTTAGGATTAGGGTTATTTGTATTTTTTGATAAACCGACTCATAGATCTATACAAAATCACAGCAGACCGTTTCTCCTGAGTAGACGACCTATAGCACTAACCTTAGAAAATGTTGTGGCGTAATTGGTGCCAACTGCCGAGGTTGTGAGATCGACCCTCACTCTGTCTTTAATCTTTTCTTATTTTTCTTAACTTGGAACCCACTGGGTACAACAAAATGCTGATCCAGTAAATAAATGCAATTTTGTAATTCAATTTATTTGGAGACTTTAAAAACTGCATGGTTATCGTAAAATGCTACGATGTTTCCAAACCATAAATGCATCTTGATGTCAGATTCAAACCACGAACCTTTGAGATCCCTGCGATGCATGCAAACCATTACGCCACACAGCTTCTCTTCTCCATAGCAGAACGTCAGTATACATTGTCTACAGTCCCAATGAGTGCAATAAAAATAAAACACTGTAATGTTGCTATTTCGTGTATTTTAGTTGGTTGGAATGATTATAGAGCAATGTTTAAAACATAAATGATGATTTTGAAATAAAAAATCTTCCCAACGCAAATTGTTGGTTTTCCTGAAAATGGACGCAAAATATTGATAGAGACCCCTCAGGACTCCACTCCTGCAACACATAATCCACAGGGACCATTAATTCACCCCAAAGACCATTTGAGGGACCACCAGGCCCCACTTGGACCGGTGCACAGCGCCCCTACGGTCATGGTCCGTATTGGTCCGGACCGGTCTTTAATATTCACGGACCAGACCACACTTTCGGCTACAACCCCCTCTCCCAAATTCAGGGGCTCTACTAAATCATCTTCATATCAACAGATCCGGGAGCAGTGGGAAACATTAACACATCATGACATGGTTCGATACCACTCTGAACTCTGCCCAGCCGCTGCCACCCGAGTTACTGTCCCCAAATGTAAATGCTCAGAAAGGAAAAGGTACTGTTCCTGCCGGGCCAAAGGTGGTGGAGACAGGTCCACACCAGTCCTTATTGTAGAAAGTCAGGACATTTCGCATTGATTTAGAAATTCCTACTGGACAATTTTAGGCCCCAAAAGGAAGACATGTCCAGGAAAATGAGGACGTATAATCACCCTAAGCTTGGTCCCTGAAGGCAGCTCAAACTTTTAATTCGTTTTGGGACGAGACTCGACACACACGGCGCAGGTTCAACACGCTATTTATTTGACTGCAATTGTGTGATATTCACAGTTTAACGTCCCGATGAAATGAAAAGTGGGGGAAAGGTGAGCTTACATTACTTGTTTGAATGGTTTATTTGTAGAGCACAGTTCACACACAAAAGCAAATCAAAGAGATTCCAAAGGATAACTTTAAAGACATTGATTAAAGCAAAAACTATCAATAGACAGGTGACTTCACTGACCCCAAAGGAAATGGATTTCGCTTCATGTGCAGTTTACCAGAACAGTTTTCAGCCTGGATTTGATTTAAGCTGAGGCCCTTTTCACATCGTCAGGACTGTGCCATATGTAAAAAACGGGACTAAACCAGGACTAAACTTGGACTAAACTTGGTTCTTGTTCAAAACCGTGCCTATGAGTTCTGGATGAGCTGCAGATGAGATGACTTGTTCGAAATTTTAAAAGTTAAAAAAGGTTTCACTTTGGCTAAAAGACGGAGGTGATAAAAACTAGATTTCTGTTTTTTTTACTTTAAAATCACAGTCAACAATAACGCCAAGGCTGGCGGCCGAGGGACATCGAAGGGGACTCATGTTGCTCAGGGGTCCAAGGGGCCAAACACCACCATTTCAGGTTTTCCCTCACTGAGATTTAAAAAGCTGCGCCTTAGCGTCACTCAAGCTCTGAAGTAGGGAAGTTTTTCTCTCTGTCTGGGCAACATGGAGTTTAGTTTCAGCCATTTCCCTTGTAGATCAATGAAGTTTGTCTAAGTCTAAGAACTACTCAGTAACGTGGAACTGGGACTGGTTGAACTGTTGCAGAGGCTTCTGGTCAGACCACAGCTTATTCACTTCAGCTTGAGCATCTTCCAAACTCTGATGCTGAATGGATATGTTCACGGCGGGCTTGCCTCTCTTACAGAACCTCAGGTTCTCTCTGAGCTCACGGTCTTTAAACTCCAGCACCTGAAACACAACACACAGAAATAAATCACACATCAACCAGAAGATTCCAGCAAAGTTACACACTGCCTTTTGTGTCCTTTTGTAAGACAGAGGTCACAGGCTGTTGGTGCAGAATATCAGCCACCACTCTGTCAGAATTCCCCAGAAGTTTCTCACCACAGTGTGACTGAGGAGGAGGGTAGACTTGAAAAGTGGCAATAGGCTCTATGCACGAGTGACACATGACTCAAAGTGTGATCTCTGGACGCCGCGGTCCTTCCTCTCAATGTTTTCCCATTTAGGATCAGCGATGTCTTGTACAGATCAACGAATAGTTTAAGAAAACATCACAGGCAGTGAAATACTGATGGGAAGTCACCAGTGGCCGCTAGCTGCTCTGCTTTATGACCGCAACACTGGAGGCCGCCATTGCTGTAGTACCTCCATATGGCCGCTAGGCTCCCATTGAAAAGCATTGGACTTTAGACACGTTAAAAACAACTTTAATGCCTGGTTTCTATTTTTTTTAACACTTTCTATGGCTACATATTCCTCCTGACATAACGCTGGGTTAGTCACAAAAAAAAGGATCCAAGCTGGTTTTCGAAATATTTTTTTAAAATCTCCTACTTAACAGAGGTCGGACTGTTAGCATTGGAGCTGCGCGAGCTACACGTCACGCAAGGGCCGAGTCTACAGTGAAGATCCCGCCCTTATGCCCTTATTAGGAACATGCTTCGTCAGAGCTGGGGAGGAGGAGTCTGTAAATCCGCCATGATTTCCCCCCGAACGTGGTCATTGTGGTAAACGGGGAGGAGTGAGGAGGAGCTGTCTATTCTTTTTAACGGTCTATTTTCAAAAAATGTTCACAAATCTGAAGAATCACTTCTCAAACCTTCTCAGAACTACCAAACATGTTGTTTGTTTGGGGTTTTTAACCCTTTGTTTGCCAGTTTCAAAACAAAAACTTTGAAGTTTGTGTTACAGAACAACATAAAAACCTCATTATCTTTATAATAATGAATAGTACAGAGCTGAGGCTTTGGTGGATTTTAGGGCCTTGGATGTGTCAAAGTTGAGACAAAAATTGATTTGAAGCATTTGTAGTTTTTCTGTAGTGGACGATTCTTTATGTCAAAATGTTCTTGTCTCCATTGACTTCCATTATAAAGAAATTCATGACTTCCAATTTTCTTTGCTCTCCTATCACCATATAAAAGTCATATATTTTATAATGTCAGCATTTCATTTTGAAGAACAAGAGTCAGATTTGACATTTTGACTGTATTTTTTCAGTTTGGACTTTGTTTCTATTGTCGGCAGATGAATGAAATTGTGGTATTTTCCCATGAGAATATAATGGGACCTTGGCAGAACCTGGGACTTTTCTGCCAGAAAACTTCAGATTTTAAATCTCACTGCAATAGAGGAAAAAAGTCACATATCTGTGATGTCAGCATTTCATTTTGAAGAAAAGGAGTTGAATTTGACATTTCCACTGCATTTCAGAATGTTCCACTTTTCTAACATTGTACACAGATGCTGTATCTTCAGTCAGCTTATACTGTAGCTGTGGCCGAGGGAGAAACAATAGGATTTGTTTGCCTTTGTGTTTCCTATAAAATATATGAATAATTTAAAAATAACAAGTGATTTATCGACAATAATGTTTAGTGTGAAGATTTTTACAGTTTAGAAATCTTAGACACCAAAAAAGCTCAGTGGAGAGCGCCACAATCAGTGGTTAGTTTTGAAGCAGAAAAGTCTCTGTTTGGAAAATGAGGCCATGTTTGTAAACCTGAGGAAACACATGAATAAATCCAGACTGCAGGTCTTTGTCCAGGTTATTTGTGTGTTGAGGTCACTTTGAGCTGCTAATTCATATTTTGCACAAAAAATCTCAAAAATGAGTTTAGGCTCCGCCCACCGCGCTCCTGTTATCACATAAACTCAGAGTTTACAAACTGTCGAATATGGCAACAACACTGGCCAACTGTCAAAAAAAGTAGAAATTTATAAAATACTGTAAAAATGTCAAATTTCACTAATTTTCTTCCAAATGAAACCCTGATGTCACAGATTGAGTGAGTTTATGCCGTATTTCAGTGAGATTTAAAAATGGAAGTTTTCAGGGTAAAGTCCATTGGAAATGCCTTATTTCCATTATATTCAATAGGAAAAAATACAGTGATTTGATTCATGTGCCAACAATGGGAATGAGATCCAATCTGATGAAATTCAGTAAATATGTTCAAATTCATTCTTTTTCTTCCAAATGAAATGCTGACATTGTAGGCAAGGCAAGGCAAGTTTATTTGTAGAGCACAATTCATACACAATTCATACAAAGTGCTTCACAGTTGCAGAAAAAATTACAAGAAAACAGATAAAAACAATCAATAAAACATCAACATAAAGTTAATCAATGACAGTAAAAGACAAGAGTGCAGATAAAATACTTTCAGTTTTCATATGCACGGGTAAAAAGAGCTGTTTTCAGCCTGGATTTGAACATTGTCAGAGTTGTAAAAAGTGAAGTTTTAAACGGCTCTGGAAGAGCAAAGAAAAACATGTGTTTATAATGGAAGTCAATGGGGCTGTTTCAGCCGCTGCCATTTTCAAATAAAGAATCATCCACTACAGAAACAATTTTTTTCAGTTTAAAAGGTTTGAAACTGGGATTTTTAGGGTTAAAATCCAGAAAATTATGACATGTTTATGTAGTTTTGGACAGGTTTCCAGTAGTTCATGTGATTTATGCAAAAAGAAGTGGGAAAAAATATTGAAAAATGCAGATTTTATGGCTGTTTTTAGGCGTGTACATTTTTGTACACTAGTATCCTAGTGTACAAAACTAGTGCAACACTAGTGCACAATCACAGAGCTGTGATTCTTCCTACCATTGTTCCTTTAGAAAAGGAACCTCAGGATGTTCTTCATCAGCTCATAAGGAACTGAGGAACCAATCAAACCATGCAGCCTCTGTGCTGTCTCCCGAAGGTTTCCAAACGGAGCCGCTCTCCGCATGAGTTTGAAATAACTGACAGTTCAACAGCACAACTCTTTATTTCAAAAGGTCATTTGTGGAATGACGCAGTATTGACTGTACTAGATGACTGATTTATAATGCAATTAGTATTGATTGATTACTTCCTGTCTCTGTTGAGTGCAGACATGCTTTCTAACTGCTCCTGACTTTGGTGCTTTTTCCCTGCCTCTTCAAATATCTTTGTTTGACTTTTCTTTCTCTTGGACCACCTGCTCTCTGTCCTCCCAAACCACTAAACTATGGAATTGATAAACTGGAATCTCAGCGAAATTGATAAGGTTTTTGCACAAAGTGAGGCCACGGAGGAGGTCGTCTGTCCTGACGGGACTTTCAATGCTACGGTGGATGCGTGGAGTAAGTGGATCACTTGCCTAGCGGTCCTGTCGGTCGGAGACGTCAAAGATATTTACTTATCTTGATAACAGGGTACGGACTTGGCTCTGCCCTGGTTTATCGGAAAGTCGGAAAGTTGACAGCTTGCACACCGCTGCTGTCGATTTCAATTAACAAGCACTATGGAACATGGAGTGACTGAGTGATGGAATTACACCGCAAAGTAACGCACAACAACAATGAACTGTTATATTCGACCTGGCAGCTCACTGTGGAGACGGACAATAGTTGGACTATATCTTTGCAGGAAAAGGGATAAACTGTGAAGGAACTACCTGCTCTGGAGAACTGAACTAATGCAAATTTTCTACAAATTGATGAACTAATACTGGAGTAATTCTTTTCCTCCTGAGAAGAGATTGAAGCGGCTAGAGCGCTTATCTCTCCTACGTCGTCAACATTCCCCACTGAAGGTCAAGTCACGGAGCTAAACCAGATACGGACAGAGGCTTTTGCGACTATGATTTACAAACATTCACTCACAACATTAATTTCAAGGACTATGCAAATAACTGCACACACATCCCCTCACTAACCACGCCGCAATCCCTCTGCCTCTGTGTTTACAAACTTTTTTCAACTCCCCCGCCCTCCAGTCGACAGGCGGGCGCCCCCAATGGCGTGCTGGCCATAGGGAGAGTCGGGACGTTTCCCGGTGGGCCGCTCGGTTCCGGTGCTTCTGGGCCGGGCCATCAGAATAAAATAATGAAATAATAACTCACTATTCCAGGCCTAAATGATTTAACTGGGCTGCAGCAGGAGCATGAGCTGCTGTTCCAGATATAAATGAAGTAACACAAGCGTAATTGTCATGGAAATCTACGATCTAACGACTGATGAATGAAAATCTGAAAAATATTTGCATCGAACTTTTCATTCTTGCGGCGGGGAGATACCATTTCATATTGAACTAACTCAGAGGGGTGTTTAAGTGGAACACCCCTCCGCTTTAGTTCAAGTTGGTGCAGTCCAATCCAGCGGAGACAAGTGTCTGCGCGAGTTAAGAGACTAAAAGGCAGTGAAAGGTAGAAAAGTGGTCAAATAAATGTTTTTATCTACATAACTTGTGCTGATTGTGGGTTTGTATCAGGCTCAGACTGTGTGTGCAGCGGCCCATGTGAAAAGAGAAATTGTTAGAAAATTGTCAATGTGTGGTATTTGATCCAGCGACCTCTTGTACTTGAGACCAGCGCACTATTACGGAGCCATAATTCCGGGCCGGTCTTCTCCAAATTCCCGGGCTGAAATTAGGTCCCAGCACGCCCCTGGGCGCCCCTCCCCTACCAAAAGAGGGGAGGGGGAGGGAAATACACAGGTGTTCTGTGTATTTCCCATGTCTTGATGTTTCTATATATGTGCTTTACTTTAACTTAACCTGATTGTAATTTCACATATCTCCTTTTGTAAGGCGCATTGAGTTGCCTTGTGTTCTAAATGCGCGGTATAAATAAAGTTGTCTTTCTTGCCGTTGTTTTAGCGATACACATTTATATCTAGGATGAATTTATTACTTAAGGCCCCAAGACACTTTGTTCACATGTAAAATAGTGAAGTATGTAAATACACTTAGAGGAGGAGAACAGACGTCTACAAAAGCCACAGATAAACCACGTGCACAGTTTGTCAAAGGCTCAGGACCTGCACACATCTGACTGCTCTTCTCAGAGCCTCTGCTCTAGGCCTGGGTACCATTAAACAATACCAGTATGGTATCGAAACGAAGTTTAGGTTCTGGTCCAGGGACAGTATTTAAGGAAGTGACTTAAATACAAATAAATAATTTTTTTCCCACATATTTTTGTGTGCAAATTCTTGTTTTATTTTTTGCCACAATTTCTCCCAATTTCCCCCCTTTTTTTCAAAAATTATTCCCCATTTTTCACACATTTCTTGACAATGCTGAATTGTCAATTTGCATATCTTCCAAACATTATTGTGGCAACCTTCTTGAAGGAGACCGAAAAGCGTCGGCAAATTTAATAAAGGACTTTGAACTAATTGAAGTGCCTCGGATCCTCTCTTTGTCTCAGGTTTATAGATCCTGAAGGGCACCCGGTTTGGATTTTAACTTTGTTACCCACTGACACACTCACTTTATCTCCTCCTCATTGTTGTTCTGTTTTCTGTTTCTGGTAGGTATTGAAAAAAAGTATCATTAAAGTACCAGTATCGAAAAAAAATGCAACAGTATCCAGCCCTAATCAGCTCTAGCCTGGTGGGATCAGAATGATTCCCCTCTGTATTTTTGTATACAGCAGGGGATCAGTCTGGTCACCCCGCCCCCGCTGGCTGTATCCGCAAAATCAATCCGTTCCCGTGCAATCAGATTCGTTTATTTGCCGTGACGTGTTGTTAGCGAGCAACGTCACTCACGGGACACGGAAGTCCCTCAATAACAATCTACAAATGATGTAGGAAAGAGAGAAAGCGTGTCTCCAATCGGCGGTAATGACCAAAAACAATAGGTGAGTTTCGTGATTCATAATCCTGGATTTTTCCAGGCTAAATCACCTCCACATGTATTCCTGAGGCTTCGTGTCATCCCTACAGCACATGGAGCTCTAAAGGTGCGTTCAGACCAAACGTGCGTCCACGCTCCATCAGCCTCTAGTTGGACGCCAAACATGGCCGCTTCACACTCGCGAGAAACGCCTGTTTGCTGCGCGTGAAGTTTTGCAAGCGTCATAATTAGGAGGCGTGTTATACAACTCAGGCTGAGCGCAAACCGCCATGATCAACTTGTCCTCCATGCTGCAGGTCAGGGGCGCAACTACCCCCCTCCCACACACACCGAACCAATCCAACTGGAGCACTTCCATTGGATAAACTGACGGAAACGCGTCATACAAGGGGGCGTGGCCTAACCAAGGGGCAAGAAAACTGGCGGGCTTGAAGGCCTGCAGAATTACCTATTATCACCACAAATCAGGCAAAGATGCGTATCACTCATTTGTGCAGTGTTATTTTTGCGCTTTCTGCCCGATTACAGACCAGCCCAAACTCCACAACAAGTCGCTATTCTTTGTTAAAGCGAGACGTTTAAAGAGAATAGGGAAAAAAATAATACATTTATATTTATCAATTTGAAACTTTTGATGAATATTACTGCCACTTTACTAACATGTCTCAAAGAAGTCAAAGGCAGGATGTCGCTCAATTTTCTCAATTTGAATGAGAAAAAGACTGAGATAGTGGTTTTTGGTGAGGCTGACCTCACTGGTGGTGCTCTTGGTACACTTGCGTCTCACTGCTGTTTATCCGGCAAAAGTCTTGGATTTCATATTGACATTTCATTTCAGTTTGAACGCAGTAGTAAAAACATTTTTTCCCCAACTCAGGCTTCTAAGTAAGGTAAAGCGCTACTTGCCTTTAAACCAGTTTGAACAGGTTGTCCATGCATTGATCACGACTCGTTTGGATTATTGTAACTCTTTGTATTTTGGTCTAAAGCAGTCATCGATGCACAGACTCCAAAATGGTCCAAAACACAGCTGCACGCTTGCTCACAGGAACCAAACGGCATGAACACATCACCCCTGTTCTGTCTTCTCTTCACTGGTTTCTGTTGCTTTTATAATTGACTTCAAAACTGTATTGTTTGTTTTTAAATCAATCCATGGACTGGCGCCACCTTATTTATCTGAATTGTTGTCTATGCACGCCCCTGTCAGAGCGCTGCGATCCTCGGCTCAGTGTTTGCTGGATCGTCCCAGATCTCATTTAACTACTTAACTGCCACCTTAGGGTTAGGATTAACAATTATTTACATCCAAATCTCAAAGTGTATTGTGCCAGTGTGACACCTCATTTGAAAAGCCAAGACCTTCTAGTTTCTAAAAATATGTGTGAGATCTGTGTGAGTGAAACACAACTTACATTACATTTGCCGTTCTTAACCCTAATCATATCCTGATTAGGGTTAACTAACCCTAACCCTAACCCTATCCCCCAGATCAGGGGAGACAGCAGGTAACAGGTTAAAAAGTAAAGGAGATAGAGCTTTTGCAGTAGCAGGCCCTAAACTGTGGACCTCTCTCCCTCTGAACATTAGACAGGCTGCTTCAGTTTCAAAACTCTGTTACATTCTGACACATCTCTTTGCACAGGCTTTTGACACAAGATGAGCTGAGCATTTTTCTTCTTCTTTTTTTACTGTTTATTTTTTCACTTTTCTTATATTGTTTTATATATTGTTGTGTTTATTCTGGTTTTCTTTAATGAAAGCCAATATTTTAGTACTGTGCACTTTGTACCTGTACAGCACTTTGGGGCAGTGATGATTGTTTTGTAAATGTGCTTTATAAATAAATTTGACCTTGACCTTGATAAATATGAGAAGAAAATGTATTACACGTTTCCTGTCATTTTATGTTTTCATGTAAAAATAAGGCATACAGTATACATAAAAATGGCCAAAATTGCTGATATTTTCAGCGACGAAATCTAAATGATGAATAGATTTAAATTCATGGTTTTATTTTATTGACATATTAGTAACAAAGATTTTGGATCTGGTTTAGTTTTTAAATAAACTAGTCATAAGTAAAAAAAAATCTGTAAATGAGTTTAAAGCTGAATAAATCAGGCTGGGGATTGGATATTAAAATATCCCTCTGAACAAATCTTAAAAATCTTGCTAAGTCCAAGACTGGAAAGTCTGTAGGAGCTACAATCATGACTAAGTCGTTGCCTGAGTGGAACACTACCTCATTCAGAGAAAACCAGTCCTAAAGTTTGGTAACGAGTGTGTGGCACATTTCTCCGCTCTTCGGTACTGGGCAAATCTGATATTTGGATTATAGTGTCATCTCGGACACCGTTCAATATAAAATCTGTCAATATTTGTGAATGAATGTGTGAGGAAAAGAAGACTTTGCAAAGTGACGTAGTAGCTACTTCCGGGTTATCTCCGCCTCGCTCGCGACAAAACATCATAAAAAAAATATCGTACAGGGTAAAGTTTGTCATTTTTATACTCAAAGATATAAAGAGAAGAAACTAGCTAAAAATCTCCACTTTGACTATACTTTCACCTGCCGTGCCTTAAAGTAATGATGTAGTGAAGTTTTTCTCTTCTTTGTTTTCCCTCTGTCTGCTTCGAACATGACCATGTGTACAGTATATTCCAGAGAAGCCGTCTGTATCTAATCCTGTGCTAATGTGAAAGGCAGGTCATGCAGAGACACAGTGAACATGCTTCATCAAACATACCTGGTCGTCCACGTACAGAGCCAGGGCCACGTGATCCCACACATAGTACACACGACTACAGCCCTGAGCGGACCCGTTGATCACGTTCAGCTCAAACCTGAAAGAGACGCAGATTTAGCTGCAGATCTGTGGAGCGTCATGACGACACAGTGAGGCCTGGAGTGAGCGCTCAGTGTTAAAGCTGTCAGGACTGATCCATGTTCCCTGCAGACAGAGCGGCCTCAGAAAATAACAGACTGACCCAGACAGTTGGGTGGTTCAGTTAATAAGAATGTCACAGATAAACCAGACTCAAGTACAAATGTCTTTGAGCGTCTTTAAAAGCGGGTACTGGACACAGGGCGCCATCTGCTGGAGACGGCACATAACAACATTGTCCACTTAAGTTACACATTTTTGTACACTTTTAAAAATGTGTGACTATACAAATGAAGACCAGGTAAACTGGCAGGTCATGTTTGTAAATGAGGGTCAGTTCAACTTCTCAAACATGAATAATGTAATTCAACTGGCTGTTTAATGCACCACACTATGCAGGGCTTACATCATACTTCACATATAACTCAATTAAATAAATATATAATAATAATAATAATAATAATAATAATAATAATAATAATAATAATAATAATAATAAAACCCAAATTAACATTATATTGAGGATGGTAATGACAGCTGGGAAGTAGCAAGATCTCGGAGTACAAGTAAGGATTAAACAACTCGGAGCCGTGCATTAGACGGTTATAATGCACGATGCGCAGCAGAGTGGTGTTACTCCATGAAGTGCATTATAACGAGTTGTTTAATCCGCTTATACCATGGTCCCACAAACGTAACATTTTATAACAAATGTTGTTTTCATTTACTAAACTCGCTAAATATGCCAAACTACAGGGACTATTTTATGTGGGCTTTTAAGCGGCCACTGCCTGAACGCTCGTCTCAGAGCGAGCATTCTCTCCGTCAGGCTCAACGAAACAACAGAAGCACACGCTGCATCTCCAGACTCACAACACAACAGGACTAACCTGCTCTTTTCCGTGGAAGTAAACACCGATATGCGGCTCCTGGGCAGGAGTTATTTAACTTTTACGCTGTTTAACCTAAAGCTAGTTAGCTAGCTAGCAACATGTAGCTCAACTGAAAAAGCTGCAGTGGAGTCATTGAAGTGAGTGAAGTCGCTTACACCTTGGCCCCACGGACTGAAACTTTTATATGTGACTTTATTAATCCAGCCAAATATGCTTGAGTGCAGGGATCATTTTATATACGTCTGAAAATAATGAATAGTGCCTTAACCGTTTTCAGTAGAAATGGAAAGCTCATTTTATTAACAGTAGGCTAACCTAACTGCTTGCTCTCCTCTGTTCCCCATTCATCAAAAGTTTTGTTTTGGCCAAAAACGTTGAAATGAACCACAAAATCCATCTCATTGGTTCATGTCAATAACTAATTAAGAGTTTGTCTGATTCAGCTGTGTTATGCGTTGCTATGGCGATGCCCACAGCGGAGTGATATTCCAGTGATTTAACTACCGGACTACGTGTGCGGTTATACCAAAATAATGCACGCTTGTCAGCACCCACCAGCCAATCAGAATCCAGTATTCACCCAGACCATGGTATAATATGTATTAATGTGTCAGTTACTCGTGAGTATTGCTCATGGCCTGTGGTCTCCAGACGAAGTGCGGCTCCGGCTCTGCTCTGAAGGCACAGATGTTGTGAGCCGTCTCCTCCAGCAGGGGAACTGTGAGAACTTGCTGTTATGTTCTGGACTGTGGACCAGCACTGCATACATCACTTCCTGTTTGTAGAAGACGGTGCGATAGACTCTGAGGACGGGCTCCTGTCCTCCACAGAACTGCACACAGAGTACAAATATAACATTAAATAATGTTTTTACAACTGATCTATGAAAAAGAAATACTGTGATCCCTTTAAATGAACAGCAGCGCTGCAGCCATGTCATGATTGATGCAAACTAATGAGCCCTCTTATTGTTGTGACGATCTTTAACTTTCCTTTACAGCGTTGTCTTCGTGGGTTCATTTTGCTGTTTGTCTTTGAGCTCTGTAAGGCCATTTAAAGCTTTTTGAGGGGTTTGATCTTTTGTTCTTTCCAGTTTTGGATCATTTTTTACTTGGACGTCGTCCATTGAATTTAATTTCCATATGCGAAAATATCTGAAAACAATAATTCTACATTTTACTCATTTTTATTGGTCATACCCCCTCCCTAACCACGCCCCCTGTCATTCTGCGTCTGCCTCAACACGTTTCTTCAGCCCCGCCCCCTGGTCAATGGCCAGTCATCGTGTATTTCCCATGTCTTGATGTTTCTATATATGTGCTTTGCCTTAACTTACCCTGATTGTAATTTCACATATCTTCTTTTGTAAGGCGCATTGAGTTGCCTTGTGTATGAAATGCGCAGTATAAATAAACTTGCCTTGCCTTGGATATAAACTCCCTCTGAGATTTCAGATTTTTATTTCATGGGAGTCCTGGCCCCAGAGGAAACCTGTTGTACATGTTTTTCGTGTTTTTAGTGGTTAGAGAAAAAGAACACTCACTCCACACAGAAAGGACTCACACGAGTCGAGTTCAATCGCTTCTTCTCATAAAGTCAGCTGATGCTGATTTCTGAAACAGCCATGGACACATATCCCCTGGTCATGGGGAGAGGTCAGTCTAGGGCTAATGCTAACTCCGCTAATGCTAACTCCACAGAGTGGCGCAGATAGTAGGGCTAATGCTAACTCCACAGAGTGGCGCAGATAGCAGAGCTAATGCTAACTCCACAGAGTGGCGCAGATAGTAGAGCTAATGTTAACTCCACAGAGGCACAGGCTGTTCACACTGAAACTTCTTTTATTGTAGATATTGATTAAACAAATTTGAACAGCAAAATATTTGGAATTCCACATTATAAATTGTTAAAGGGGTGACATCACATGAACGCCCTCTCTCATCCAATGTCCACAATGTAAAATAGAGAATAGAGAGAGTCACTGAGGCCCAGGTCGTTGGAAGTGTTTTTTTCTCATGGAACAGTTTCAATGGAATGTTGAAACTTTCTACTTAAAAACAGTAATAATAATAATTTAAAAAAGAGAGATCTCATTGAGTTTCAATGATTACTGTTTTTTCCATATTTGAGATATTCCAATAAGGTTTTGTTACAAAGCCTATTTTGAACATTTTCAAATATATTTTTTTAAATATTATATTGGCCACTAATGCAGCCTGTACCAACGTAAACTAAAGGTAGTGTTTCTAAACCAAACACAAGGGTAAAAACTCTGTAAATAATATTATGTAATAGTTAATAATTCTGTGGTTTATTTCCATAGGACACAAAAGGCTTGATTTGGTGGAACGATCCAATTCTTGTTAGGCTACTCTACTGATCACAACATGGCCACCGTATTAGTAATTTGTTGATGGTTGCCAGCACCTGCGTAGAGTTCAATTACAACTCAGTGAAAAAAGGAACAGAGTGTACTGTAGCGCCACCTGCTGTTTGTACTTCTCCAGGACATCCCTGAGGCTGAAGGTGAAGCGAAACGAGCCGTATCTGGAGCTGGACTTGAAGGCAGGAGACAAGGCGAACTTCTGAAGGATCCCATGCTCGGACAGGGTCATCCGCCCCAACTCCCTAGGCAGGACCTCAGCCTGGTCCTCAGCCTGGTCCTCAGCCTGGTCCTGAGGTCTCCTAGGAGTAAACGGTTCCTCTCGCCCTTCAGGGTGGACTAATATCATCTCCCTGGTCTCAGCGTCTCTCAGCTCCTCAGGAGACACCGTCAGACTGAACCAGATCACCTTGTCCTCCTTCTGGTCATATTTTGGATTCTTGAAGCCTCCGTCTTCCTT
Source organism: Neogobius melanostomus (assembly GCA_007210695.1). Classification (NCBI taxonomy): domain Eukaryota; kingdom Metazoa; phylum Chordata; class Actinopteri; order Gobiiformes; family Gobiidae; genus Neogobius; species Neogobius melanostomus. The sequence goes on from VHKM01001200.1 coordinate 190,529, forward strand.
GATGCCCCATATGCCCTTGAGGTGAGTGCTGTGGCTGACGTGGGACACGTGCAGCTCAGGTCTGGGGTAAGTTAGAATTCTATTATTTAAATAACCGTTTTCTATTATTTCTGGCTCCTGCTTTAATGTATTCACAGACTGGTGTTCACCATCTTTACTGTATGTTGCCATGTCTGCTGTAATGGACAGCACTGGCTGGTTTTAGAAGGTTATTGTCCACTCTTTTTTAATGTTTAATCTGAAAAACAATAAACACAACAGAAGTGAATAGACTCAATTATCTTTATATAAAGACATTTACAATCACAGATCATATTTCTGTTTTTAGTTTGTTCTTCAAGGTTCAGGTCTTTAATGTACTTCAACCACAGACTTTTTTTTTTGCTCAAAAGTTTCCCATTTTGTCCAATTCTCTTTCCTCTGTTTGATGAAATGTTGCAAATTTTGTAACATATGTGTCGATTATTATTATTATTTTTTCTCTGTCACATTAAAATGTACTATGGGCATTAACAATGGTCATTTGCCCCGATTTATAAAACTATAGGACGGCCCAAACACCTGCAACTACACGTAAACCTTACATACGATACATGTGACGTTGCACATCTTTATTACACATTGTATACAGTTGTTACACTTTGGACACCATTATTAAACCTTGCTTTTTAATGTGTAATTACCTGTACTTACATGTGTAATTACTTCCCTGTACCTACACATGGAACTCGCGGGCCGTAATCTAAAGTGTTACCTTATAATGCATTAAATACAAGCAAGCTAAAAGATCCAAACATAAACTCTATTTAAGCATTGTTATTGTTTGCAATACTTAAAACTCTTCGACTCTGATGCCCCTCAGTCAGTTTGTTTTGGAGCCGGCGTTGCTTTGAACTTTGAGCCTCAGACTGACGCTCTCTGCCGCTCCTCTCATCCCTCCCAACAGAGTTTACAGCGCCCCCTGAGCTGGGTCTGTGTCACTGCAGTAGTGGGGAGGAAAAAGCCTCTTTTCCTCCGCTGAGTCGTGCCTGAATTCAGCAGATACGAATCGTCCCCCCGCCCTCCTCAGTGTGTGTTCTCTCTGATAAAACACAAGCATCTCGGCGTGTGCTGGCCTTAACCTTCTGTTTCACTACAGTAAGAGTTCTGCTGCTTCAATCTCATATTTCTAAGTAAGTCTTGCAGTAAAAACCTTTAAGAAGAACAGGTATTTCCAAAAGTGACTCAAGTACAACTGTGCCTCTGCTTATGATCAAACTTGGGGCCTTTGATTTGATTTGTGTATTCAGTCCCAATGTGTCTTTATTTGGTGAAACACTTCTATGATTGAGTGTATTCAGAACGTGTTGTGGTGGTTATGCAGCGCCCAGTGAAAGAGCCTTTGTTTGTTTTCCCTCAGATCCGTATGTATGAGTGAGTCAGAGTCTGTGGAACTTCCCCTTTTTCAGTCGCTGCACACAACATTCCAAACACACATTACTCCAAACATTTAACACAGACGGAGGCAGGAAATATATAGAAATATTTCACTTTTTGGCGTTTTCAATTGACTTTATGGACCTGACCGCAGGCTATAGTCCGGAGTGTAACGTCTCATTTGAAAGCTAAGACCTACAAAACTCATCTAAGCTTCTTTCTTCTTCGTCATTATGATTGTCATGTTTTTGTCCTTTTTGGTTGTGTTTTGCATTGCTATGTTTTTTTTTTTTTTTTTTTTACAGTTTTTGCCCATTGCTTGAACACTATAGACCCATGCTTAGACTAAAGTAACACAACTTGAAGCTTTTGTTACCATACCTCAAACACATGTACCCATACCTCAAACACATGTACCCATACCTCAAACACATGTACCCATACCTCAAACACATGTACCCATACCTCAAACACATGTACCCATACCTCAAACACATGTACCCATACCTTAAACAAAAGTGCTGCTTTGCACTCTAGTTGCAATTCTGTAACACAC